>CM010617.1:2690621-2963121 GCA_003430845.1 Xanthoceras sorbifolium
GTATCATTCGGTCATGGTTGACTCGACTATCGGGTCATGATTGACTCGAAACCCAACCAATACCCCACCGAGTAAACTCGTGCCGCCCAATCACGCCTTCAGTTGACTCGTGAGTCGTGACGTGCCCAACGAACACAATTTGGATTGGGCCTATCGAGCACTAAAACCAACTAGAAATGGGCTTATGGGGCGGCCCAAACCCGAAACCTGTCTAAATATATTTTGTAGCACTTGGTACTTATACCACCATACATATATTACACTAATTAATTAAATTTCATATTTACAATGAGAAATAAATTTTTTTTAAAAATTGATGCATCTCAATAAAATCAAGGTGTCAATAATTATGATATGTGCCTTATTTTTTTTATTTAAACTAAATCAATATATTTGTCTATTACCTTTAAATTATGGGTGAATTGCACTCAAGTACCCTGACGTTTATTATAATTGCACGTTTAATGCTGTAGTAGCCAAAATATGTCTGGCCCAAAGTATGTCCCAAAGACATGGCCCAGAGCTAAAAGTGGGACTACACTCTCATGTAGTACGCCGGTGAACCAGTATGAAGATCATGTCGCACGACATGAAGCCTTCTCATATAGTACGACGGTGAACCAGTATGAAGACCATGTCGCACGACATAAAGCCCTCTCATGTAGTACGACGGTGAACCAGTATGGAGACCATGTCGCACAACATGAAGCACTCTCATGTAGTACGACGGTGAACCAGTATGAAGATCATGTCGCACGACATGAAGCCTTCTCATATAGTACGACGGTGAACCAGTATGAAGACCATGTCGCACGACATAAAGCCCTCTCATGTAGTACAACGGTGAACCAGTATGGAGACCATGTCGCACAACATGAAGCACTCTCATGTAGTACGACGATGGACCAGTACGAAGACCATGTCGCACGACGTGAAGCTCTCTCATGTAGTACGACGGTGCTACATATCCCCCACATCCAATCAGCATATCATGCAACACGAAATCAAAGGTCCAGATTAACAAAAACCTACATGTCGTACGACAT
Organism: Xanthoceras sorbifolium; assembly: GCA_003430845.1. Lineage (NCBI taxonomy): Eukaryota > Viridiplantae > Streptophyta > Magnoliopsida > Sapindales > Sapindaceae > Xanthoceras > Xanthoceras sorbifolium. The sequence continues at coordinate 2,691,668 of CM010617.1, forward strand.
AGAATCTTCGTCGCTCCGAGGGAGACCAGATTGTGATCTACTTTGAAACGGGTCCTACAAAGCCATAATGACACTTGATGGCAGCTCAATCAAAAGAAGCACCCAGATGCTTTCTTGGTGGAGGACAGAGAAGAAAGAATGATGAGATCTCTCAAAAGGGAGAAGCATCAGTCTCCTATAAAGGAGAGGATGATCCCTCATAAGGAGGGGGATCCCCGGAAAAACTGAGATTCAGAGATTACTAATACAAAAACCACATCCTCCGGTCATTGTTAAGGTACTCCGATCACCCTCCGAACCTTACATCTCCTTTGATCTAAGAGACCCCAAATTGCCAAGATAACAGGAAGTATCACTCACTCATCTCCATTTACAAGCATTACACATTTATTAGCACTCTCTAACTTGACCGTCGGAGTGACTTTGGCCGGCACCACCCCGGTGTCCCAGACGTCCTGCGGGTCACGTGCGTTCTGTCTTTGCAGGTTATAGTGCCCCGTGTCCCCGAGCGATTTTTGAGGACTACAAATGCCAGTTTTACTATAATTGCACTCTAATACCCTGCAGTCCGTTAACCACCTTTAAAGTAACGGTTAACTAAATAGATTCAGGCAAAATGACGAGACTGCCCCTCAAAGGAAAAAAAAAAAGTCAGATGATTTTCGAACCCAGTTGAACTAGGTTCGCGATCGAACCCAGATCACTGGGTTCAATCTCGAACCCAGATCTGGGTGGGATCGTGATCAAACTCAGTTTCTGGGTTCGAACGCAAACCCAGATTTCTAGGCTTGCGATCGAACCCAAATCTGGGTTCGATAGGGTTCGATCTGGATTCGCGATCAGAATTTTTTTAATTTTTTTTTTGTTCATGTGGTGGAAGAGATCTCAGATCTCTTCCATATTTTTTTTAAAAATATTTTTAATATGACGTGGCATGTTTTTATTGGTTGGATAATTTTTTAAATTTTTTAAAAATAAATTTAAACGTAAAAGATCAATTTGTCCCTGAATCCTTTTAGTCAACCGTTACTCTAACGGCGGTCAACGGATTACAGGTTACTCGAGTGTAATTATGGTAAAATTGATATTAAACGTGCAATTACGTTATAAGTCAGGGTATTTGAGTGCAATTCGCCTTTAAATTATTAATACATCACTAGGTGATGAGGTGATCCATGAATAGCTTTTGGAAATTATAATATTTCTTACGTACATTCGTTCCCATCTTATTAAATTTCAAATTTTCTCTCTCATCCACATCAAATCACTACTACGTCATTATAACTGTAGTATTTAGAGTAAAACTACATTCTTCAAATTTACGCTAAAATAAAGTGGCAATTGAATTATAATTAATAGATTATTCATCACATCATTTTACAATTTATATGGTAAATTATAATTCACATATTAAAGTATGAATTTAGACAAAAATAAAATAATATTGAAATCAGTCAGTAATTATACAATTAAATTTTAAAATAATTACGGTCGTTCATAAAAATAGTTCGATAATATCTTCGAATTTTATCTTCTGTTTTTTTAAAACGAAAAATCAAATCCGATTAGAACCGAATTCGGCCTGACCAGACCCTAATCCTATGGGAACAAAACAACAACTTGCGTAACACTGTCTGACCTGACCTAACCCATACAACAATTTCATTAATTCTTATGTTCTCATCTGCGGAGTGTGAAACTGCTGGTGTAGACTGCCAAGTTAAGAGTCTATAGCCAATTAATAGAGAGCAAGAATCAGTCAACAATTTGGTGTCCTTGTACTAAGCAAATTGTATAATCCAAGCCGACAAACTAAAAATATCAACAACAAAAAAAATACTAATTAATTAGTTGTCAATTTACTCCTTTTATTATTAACTATTAAAAGCTTATTACTTTAAAGATTCCAACTTCTGAGGTCGGTTTAGAAGAGTTTTTCTAAATAAAACTTTTAGAATTAGAGTTTTTAAAGAAAAGTTATTGACCGTTTGGTCGTCAACTAAAAAAAGCTTTTTGAAATGATAAGATAATTAAAAAAGACATGATGTTATACATTTTTATATTCTTAAAAACTCAAAAAAATATACTTAAAAAAAGTCTAAAATTTAAGTTTCACTGAGTATATATAAAATAAATTTTTTAATTACCCAAAAACTTTACTAGAGTGGTAGCAACTAAACTATAAAAAAAAGAAAAGAAATTGAGCAGTAAATAAATTCTTCTAAACGTATACTAAAAATGGTATTCAAATTAATTTTACTATCAAAATCTAATTAAATTCGCATCTATATGAATTTGGATCACGTAATCTTGCACGTGAAAGAACGTGTTTAAGTTCTTGTGTCTATGTGAGTGTAGCTGTAACCTAGCTAACAATAACCAAGTCAAAAATTCCCATTTAGGTAAGGATAAATCAACAATACATGAGAGAGATCAGAAGGCGAAGGCCAAAATGGAAATTGATTAAGACTATCTTTGGTGCAAAATTAATTTTCCACCTCATCTTTCTATTCCTTCCTGACCTTTTCCTTGCCTTTGAAAGTGTCAAAAACTTGACACCTCCAATTTTTGTTTATCTTTAATATTTTTTGGGTTTTTATATAAAAATAGACAAAAAAAAATCCTTTGTGCAATTCAATATATATATATATATATGACTTCCCTTTTGACCCGTTAATCCTCATATGCCCAAAATATTGTTCGTCTTGATCAATTCCTCTCTCTCTCTCTCTCTATATCTCTCTCTATCTCTCACTCACTTTTTTCTTGGCAAAATTTTGAAGACTATTTTAGCCAATTTTGTTGCAGGGTTCACAATTTTTGTTTTATTATATTGGTAGAAATCAATCATTCATTTTTCATGCACAAGAAAAGTAGTACGAAGCAGAAAAGCGTTGTTAAAAGCATGATAGAATTGCATGAATTTCTTCTATGGGGTTTCTCTATTGTTTCTCTTGTTATTGTGTATATCTTCGAAGGTCTGATCAAGAAGGCCAATAATTCCATGGCTTCTCTCAGCCTCAACACCAGTACCCCTCTCTCCCCTTCCTCTCCCCAACAACCTCTCTCCTGGGTTGGTCAGTTTTTGCATCGTGATGATCACAACAAGGACAGTAACAACTTTCTCGAGAAAAAAACAGGTGCTGCTGTTTCGTTGGAAGAGAAGAGAATCCTGCAACAAGAAAATGATCAAACCACAAGAAAAGCAAATCATCAGAAGGGTTTGATCATTATAAGTGAACAGTCGTCGACGTCTTCGTCATCATCAGATTGCTCAGGGAATAAGGGTTCTGGTTCTGGTGGGATTGGTGTCAATGGAGGAGCTATAAAGCTGAGAAAAAGGCCTGCCAAGCTTGTTTTGCCTGAGATTTGTGCTTCTAGCTTGGAGCTCTGTCATGATCAGATGGGAAAAAATTGTAAGTTGGAGAAGAAGGAGTTTGAGATTCAAGGGAGAGATTTTGTTATGGCTTGTAAGAGAGGTAGCAGACAGGTCATGGAAGATGGGTATGGATTCATGGTTGACATTCTTGGAGATCCTAAACAGGTAACCTAATTACACCCTAATCTCCCTATCTCTCATCTTTTCGCATTTGTTCAATCCGGGATATCAGGATTCGGATTCTGTGACAATTTCGAACATTTCATTATAATTTCATCAAGGTGGTTTCGAAATTATCAATATAGTATGAATGTAATATTTAATATCGCGTTCATTTTGTAAGTGAATATTATGTCTATACTTGACTTGGTCCACGTGACCAACTCGTGACCCGTGTTGTGTTATTAAAGGACTTTTGATATCCTACTCATGTTCGATTCCTATAATCAGTATCCTATCAATCAAATCACAACATTAGAGCAGAAAAAATTGATTTAGGTTTCATTATAGTAGCAATCTTATTCAATGAGTTGATTTCTATATCTTGTTGTGTACCGTATATTTTTCAGGCATTTTTTGCTGTAATTGACGGGCACGGAGGCCGAGCCGCGGCGGACTTTGTGGCTGAAAATTTAGGGAAAAACATAGTGAAGAAGCTTGGAAATGTTGGAGAAGAAGAACAAGCAATTTGTGCAGGTTACTTGGTCACAGATAGAGAGTTCCTTAGTCAGGTAAACTTTGACCCATTTGAGACTTGACCATTTCAAACTTCTGTGTGTACACTACATTTTATATGACTGACTTGGTCTTATAATTGCTAATTGAAATTGGAGAATTATTGTTGTTGTTACACATTGTATGGTTCTTTGAGCAGATAGGCATTCATTTTTTTTTTTAATAAAATCAACTATTTCTTTCTTGTAGAAACTGCTTTTGATGAGTGTAAATACTTTTTTTGTAAAATCACTTGTAGTTGCTTTAAAAAAGTTCTTCTCTAGCGTGTTTGTTTAGAAAAAATTTTCGGACGGGAAGCTACTTGTGATATTTCGGTTTGACATGCATTTTATTTGACGCTTTTATGTCCGATTTTTTAAAAAGTAAGATTTTTAAAATTAGATGTATTTTTTTTTTCTGTGTCTCTTTTCTAAATTCAAAAGAGATCTCATATTCAAAAGAGTGTTGTATCAACCATACTTATTCCAAAAACAATTTTATTTATTAATTTTCGGTCAAATACTTTAGAATATAAAGCTTTCCATTGCTAGAAAAGTGGTTTTGACTTTAGACTTTATAAACAAAAGTTGGTTTTTACTATAAAATGAAAAATAGCAAGTATATTTGGTGTTAAAAAGAAAGAAACTTTTAAATGTTAGATTTGATATTGATTCATAAATATATATATATATACCCACAAGAAAATTTTCGATGTATTCTGATGTATACGCTTTATTCAATATTACTATATTATATCTAAAATGGATATTTAACTTTTACCGATAAAATTAGGTATTCTTTAAGGTGTGTCATTTTAACGCGCGGAACCTTACATGATTCGTCTAATTTTATTGTAATAAATATGAATATTAAAGTGTGTGTTGTTTGTCTATTTAAATGGGATGTCTATTTATTACTTACAGGGTGTTGGTAGTGGAGCTTGTGCAGCTAGTATTCTTTTGAAGGATGGAGAATTACATGTAGCAAATGCAGGTGATTGCAGAGTTGTTTTGAGCAGAAATGGAGTAGCTGATTCACTGACAATGGATCATCGTCTCAGCCGGGAAGATGAGCGTCTTCGTATCGAGAATTCGGTTAGTCCAGTAGTACTTCTAAAACTTTGTTAATTAATATATGGAGTTAGCCGTTACAAGGGAGTCATTATCTATTTAAGTTAATATTATGGACTGGACCTGAACGTTATCCGTACTTTTTATCTGGTAAATTATATACGGATAACGTGATATGTCTGGCTCGCTGAAACTTAATTTTCTCTTAATGGAAACTATATATCTTAAGTAGGATACTTTTCGATTGCAGGGTGGTTTTGTGTTTTGTCGAAATGGAGTTTGGAGAGTTCAAGGATCACTTGCAGTGTCGAGAGCCATTGGAGACATGCATTTGAAAGAGTGGATAATTTCTGAACCAGAAATCAAAAAGCTTCCATTAACTTCTGATTGCGAGTTCTTGATCATGGCTTCTGATGGCTTGTGGGATAAGGTACTGAATTTCTCTGCACATATTTAATTTGCATTAAAAAAATATAAGAACAACAAGAAAATTCAAATTCGCAATTGTGGGAGAGAAATATAACTCGAATCCGTACTAATTACTATTAAACAACCTCAACTTCCGTTCGACATTTAGCATTAGTTAACGCATTTTCATTAGTTTCTAATTTTGTTTTTAAGTACATTATTAAACAAATTCTTAGATATTTCTTATTCTTATTTTATTTTTTAAAACAATTTTGCAAAATTTTTTTTTTAAAGAAAACTCAAATTTGGGAGTTAAGAGAAAGAAATATAGCTAGAATCCGCATTCTGATTGATGCGAATGTAAAAGACTTACTACTAATTAAGCCAATTCAACTTCCATCAACATTTAAAATTGCATTTTAAATACAAAAATTAAAGGAGGAGAAATATAACTCGAATCTCTAATATTATCGATGTGAATGTGGGTATAAGAGGTTTACTAAAATACATTAGTATTAAACAAATTATTAGATCTTTCTTGTTGTTATACATTTGACATATTCTTTTTTCTAAAATTTTTTTTTGCAAAAATGAAGCAAACAATTAATGAGATAAAATGTTGTGTGAAACAGGTGGATGTACAGGAGGCAGTTGATGTGGTTTCAAAAGACAAGAAGAACACAATAGAGTCATGCAAGAAGCTCATAGAATTGTCTTCAAGCAGAGGAAACATGGATGATATTACTATTATGGTCATCAACCTACAAAAATTTTTCACCACCTAGTGATTGACATAGTATATATTATATATTTATATTTAGAGAGAAACAATTTTGTATCAAAATTAAAAGTAGATCAGTGACTTAGATCAGGAAATATTTGGATTTTTTCAAGTGGGTAAATTTTAGTTTTCTCTCTAGATTAATTATAGGATGGAAATTAATTAATTATTTTTTGTAATTTTTTTATTTATGGGAAATTTTATTGGTTTATTCTTTTATATTAATTAGTGGATTATCTCCTATGGAATTATTTGAATTTTGTTTTTTGAAATTGAACCAAAAATTAATAAGTTTAATGAATAAATAACACTAAATCTACCTGAGGTTTATTGAATTATACTCAGAATCAAAGTTTACAGAAACTCATACTGAACTCCCCTGACGTTAAGTTTAGCAATTAAAAAATAGACTCGAGCATTCCCTAATTCGTGATCCATGGTGGATCTATAGTGGATCCGCCATAGATCTCTCGTTTCTTCTTATACTTTTTTTTTAACGGTCAATCATACTTTTTAATGGTCAAATATAATATCAGGAGACTTCAGTGTAAATTTTTATAAACTTTGAGTCTGAGTGTAATTCAACAAACCTCAGATAGGTTCAGTGTTATTTGTTCTAAGTTTAACTCACTTGAGCCAAACAATTTTTTTGGGTAATTGTACAAACCTTCCCGAGTTAAGATTTAATTATACAAATATAAATTTTTTATTAAAATTGACACAAATATCTCTTATTGTTAATGCTTGGCGGTTAGAGGATAAACATTTTTTTAGATGGATTGTGAATTTTTTTTTTATATAAAACATTAAACATTTTTTCATAGCCATCTTATTACTTTGCATCTTTGGATCCAAATTGATTGTAGTGACCGCAATGAATGAATTTCAAAATTTTAGTTTTATTACCGCACTAAACATATATGGGTATGGCTCAAAAATTTTGTTTGGGGGCGCCGTGACCCAATTAACCCTTCTTTATATTCGTAGTTATTTGTGGGGTTCGAGTCTCACCTTACATGTAAAATACCCTCCCGATATTATGTACTATATGTATAAGTATTGTAATATATTTTTTCAAAATTTATTGTATAGTACATAAGTAAATAGATAAGCCTTTATTAGGAGTAAATCAAATATTAAAAGTATTAAGGGTGCTATAATAAAATCTATTGGATAGATTCAGAGATTTTCGAAAACGGGTATCAAAGACTTGGAAAGTGTTTGGAATGGTTTCAGATGATTAGTAAGGCTTCGTAAAATGTATACGAAATTCAATTATAAGTTTTGAAATTTCTAGAAAGGATTTTCCATAAATTGGAAATTAAAATATATTTTTATGATATGAGATTGTAATTTAATTGGTGTTTAAATGTGGTGGAAAAGTAACATTGGTGGATTAATTTTGAGGTGTACAAGTAGACTAATCAAAGTTAGCCATATGGACAAATAAAAGTCAAGAATTGGTGGATTAGTTTGATAATTAATAGATGATTGGTAAATCACATATGATTAATTGTAAATTTGTTGTCATTTTATGAATTGTAAAAGTCAAGGGGGCATGTTGCAATTAAATATATATATATATATATATATATATATATATATATATATATATATATATATATCTATATCTGTGTGTGTGTGTGTAAGTGAAAGAAGGAGAAAGGAGAGAGCAGCAGCCGAGAGGAAGAAGAAAGAAAGAAGAAAGAGAAGGGAGAGAGAGCTGTCCAGTCGAGAGAAGGAAAGAAAAAAGAAAGAAGAAAAAGAAAGGAAAGAAAGAAGAAGAATTTTGGCCAAGCTAGAAGAAGAAAAAGAAGAAGAAGAGGAAGAACAAGAAATGATTAAGCTATAATCAAAAGTAAGTGTGTATACTTAAATTCATAAAATTACTTTGGGTCTTTGATTTTTGGTGTTTGGATGATGAATTTGATGCATGAATTTAGGGATTTAAATATCAAACAATTAATCTAGTCAAGTAAGAGAATTTAATTTCATCAAAAATGAAATTGAATCACTAGTTTTGGAAATTTTTAAATTTAGTTTGGAATTTGATGTTGTAATTAAATTAAATGAAATTGGGTGATGTTGAAATTGATATTGATAAGCATAGGAAATTTATGTATGATAAATTGATAAAAATTAGTAAGTTAAATTTACGAGTTTGATATTGATTAAAATGTAGAGATTTCAATTTATGTAAGAAAAGTATTAGAAAATGGTATTTGTGTGGTTTTGATGCCAGTTGATGCTTAGAAAATAAAGAAAATATGTTGATTTGTAATATATGAAATTCAATCAAAAGAGAAATTGAATGATTCAAGGAATATATAATTATAGAGACATAATTTTTAGCAAATTAATGTAATTAATTTTGTTAGAATAGAAGAAATTGAAGAATAAAGTGTAAAATGTACTAAATAAGTTTTTTGAATAAGTTGTAGTATTTATATTAATGATTTATTTAAAAATATATTATTTTAAGGAGAAATCTTCATAGTATGGGAGAAAATAAAATTATGTGGAAAGACAAGAAAAGTGATGAAACGAAAGAATCAGAACGCCTATAGCCTAAAGAATTAAGTGGGTGTTTAATTTACAGTATTTTTATATAAGTGTGTTTTACGAAGTTTTGAGTTTATTTGAGTAAGTGTTGAATTAGTTTTAAGCAAAGCAAATTTTATTTTATTAGCATTATGTACGTGAGTATTCAAATTAGATACTCAAATTAGTTTCCGAAAAGTGAGTTCCATTTAGCAATATGTTTTATGTCAAATTTAGTAAGTTCTTATATTTATTCAAGTGAGTGTTAAACCTTTTATAAAAATATACTTTATTTTAGCGATGTGTGTTATGAGAAATTTCATAGTAAGCTTTGATTTTATTTAAGAAATTTATATTTTACTAATATGTTTTATGTTAAGTTTAGCAAGTTAATATTTTTATTCAAATTGGTACAAAACCAGATTTTTAGCTAAATTATATTTAGTATATTTCCTGTCAAGTTTGATTGGCATTTTAAGATTTTGCATATATTTGTTTATTTATATGAGTTTATAATTTAAGCAAAATTGATGCCTTGATTTTTATATCTCAGAAGTTTTAAGTTTATTTTCGCTTGAGAAAATACTTATACATGAGATTTAATTTAAGAAATATGTTTTATGGATATTTTATGTTTTTTGATAAAAGGGGATATTACAAATAGACTTTATGATTCTATAAATATTTTAGACAAAAAGAAAATATTTTCAGACCAATAGAATACCCATTTATTATCAGATTATCAGCAGCTTATCAGAATTATCATATTATCTGTAGTTAGACCAGGCCGGTACACCCCATTTGTGTAGGGCAAGTTAAGGGGGGGACAGTCCACTAACTCCAAGTGGTTGAGTCTGTCGAGTCTGTCAGTCGCCCACACATTGGCGTGTTGCCTCGTTATATGTAGGCGATGCAGAATTCCGCCACATAGTCAGTGGGATGTCTTTTATCAGATTATCAGAGTCATCAGTACAACGCCAGATTAGTCACCTGGTGACACCCTCCATATGGTGCAGCGCTAGCTGAGTCGCCCTATGGATTATCAGTTATTAGATATAGGTTTCCATTGGCATTATCAGAAAAATATATTTTCGCAGTTTTTCAGTTTTCAGAAAAGTATAATATATTAGTTTTTCAGTGTTATCAGAAAAGTAAATTATCATAAAAGTTTTATCAGAAAAGGTTTGTTAGAAAACGTATATTATCAGATCAGCTTTTCTATTTTCAGAAAAAGTGTGTTCTCTCAGCTTTTCAGTTTTTAGAAAAAAATAAAGGGCGAATTACACATAAGTACCCTGACTTTTATCATAATTACACGTTTAATGCCAGTTTTATCATAATTGCACTCGAATACCCTACTTTCAGTTGACCACCGTTAAAGTGACGGTTGACCAAACGGTTCAAGGGTAAATTGGTCTTTTACATTTAAATTCATTTTTAAAAAAATTTAAAAAATCATCCAACTAATAAGAACATGTCACGTCATATTTTAGTTTATTTTAAAAAAGTAACCATATTTTTAAATAAAATAATATATTAAAAATATTTTTTAAAAAAATTAAAAAATAAATTAAAAAAAACAGATGGAAGAGATCTGGAACCACATCAACAAAAAAAAAATTAAAAAAATTTTTAAAAAAATTCTGATGGCTTCCTCTACATTTTGCGCAGGTGGAGCACCTTTTCCAGATCGCTCCATAGCCGCTTTTCATTTCCCCCGCCGCTGGTTCATCTCCCTCGCCGCTGGTTCGTCGCCCCAGCCACTGACCGCTCCAGCGACCAGGGTTCGTGTTCGAACACGAACCTAGATTTGGGTTCGTGCTCTAACCCAAATCTCTGGGTTCGAACACGAACCCATAAATCTGGGTTTGAACACGAACCCGGATCTCTGGGTTCGAACCCAGAAAGTTGAGTTTTCAATTTTTTTTCTTTTGTAACTCTTAAGGAATCTAGATCTAGAAAACTTTTTCCATCTCCAGATCTGAGTATTTCTCCATCTGGGAATTGAGTTTTTGATTTTGTTTTTGTTTTTGATTTTTTTTTTTGAACTGTGAAGGAATCCAGATCTGAAAATTTCTTCCATTTTCAGATCTGTGATTTTTAAAATTTTTTTTTTAAAAAAGATTTTAATTATTATTTTATTATTATCTTTTTTTAGTAATTATTTTTTTAATTTTATGATGTCAAAACACATGTGCAGGGGCAGTCTCGTCATTTTACCATAATCCGTTTGGTCAACCGTCACTTTAATGGTGGTCAACTGAAAGTAGGGTACTTGGGTGCAATTATGATAAAATTGGCATAAACCTACAATTATGATAAAAGTCATGGTACTTGAGTGCAATTCGCCCAAGAATAAAAGTATATTCCATTAGTACAGCTTTTCAGTTTTCAGCGGAAGAAATATATATGTATATATTATCAGCTTTTCAATTTTCAGAAAAGTAAAAGTTTATATATCCTCAGCTTTTCAGTCTTTAGTAAAGTGAAATATATATATAAAAATTTTGAGCTTATATTTAGAAAATATGTTATATTAGTTTATCAGTTTTCGGTAATAATAGAAAGTTTGGAAAAGTTTTCAGTACAGCTTTCAGTGTAGATTTTAGTATATATATTTTAGCATAATTTTTGTGAAAGAGATTTCAGTATTGTTTTCATGAGATTTATTTCAGTTCAGTTTTCAAAAAAACAGACAAAATGTTATTATAATGCTAGTGGTTTTAGTATAGTTTTCGGAAAGTAGTAAAAGATTTATTATTTTGAAATTTCAGTACGTCACTTCCAGTAAACAGAATTTTGTACAGTTTTCAGTAAACATAAAGGTTTTATTAGTTTTCTTTTAGTATTTTCAGAAAACCAATTCTTATTCTTTTCAGTAAGATTTTAGGGAGGTTAAATCATAAATATTAAATTTATTAGAAAATGATAACACTCACTGTGCTAGTTAGCTCATTTAGTTTTATATTTTTAAATCAACCTCTCAGGTACAGGTGCAGACATTGCAGGGACTCTCAAAATCAAGAGGACTAGTCAGACGTTGCTGTGAAAGTTTTTAGAATATGTATAATGTTGTAGTGGCAAAACTTATGTAAAGTTGGTATTTTGATATTGTTTTTATGCATGAGTATTCTATTTAAAGAAATTTGATTTATCTATTTTTGATAACTTTCTATATTAATATTTAAACTGATTTAGTGGTGATGTTTTTGGTGATGGACCTGAGGTCCTAATGGTAGTTGAGAATATGAAAAATTAGAAGTGTACAGTTTCTTATACAGGTCTCCTAAATTTGGTAAATTTCAGAAAAACAGGGAAGATTCTCCCAAAATTTTAATAAAGTAGTTTTGTATAAAATAAAATAAAATAAAAAATTTTCCTACTCAGATTTCCAAGTTAAGAAATGGCTTAACTTCATAGAAGCCTTTCAGCGAGACAAGCTTTAACTGGGAAGCTACTGTGGAGTGCTGGCAGGCCGCCTAGCGTGAGATAGTAGGTTAGGAGCCTGTTATTACAAATATATACTATTATCAACATGTGTTGGTGGATTTCTCCCGACAGTTGTGATGGCCCCGGTTCGGTTTGAATCGAGCTGTTCGAAATGAACCGCTGATTTTGAACCGGATTGGCGGTCTCAGTTCAAAACCGGTTAGGAATCATGCATTAGAACAAGGACCACCCGATTCCAGTTCCGGTTGGACCAAAAAAATAACTGGAACTGCCGGTTAGGAACCATTCCTAACGGTTCCGGTTCTTGCACAGTTTTTTTTTTAAAACAAATTTTTTTAAAAAAAAAATTTTAAAATTTCAAAAATTTGGCCGTTGGCCTTTTCAGGCCAATGGCCAAATGTCAACCTGCTGCCATTGCTCTGGTAGTGGTAGCAATCTGACTGCCATGGAGCCATTGGCCGTTCGGCCAGCGGCTCCATCTTGTAAAATTACAAAAACTATCCCTGAAAAATTACGTTTTGATTCTCTAAATTTTAAAAAATATTATTTTTTTCTCCAACCTAAAAAATTATATAAACCCTATTTCTCTTCAATCTCATTCTCTTAATATTTTTCTCTCATTATCTCATTATCTCAATATTTCTCTAATTCTCTCATTCAATCATTCTCTCAATCTTGCTTTTACTTTTTAATACTGCAATTATTTCCATTATTTATTTAAATTGTATATTTTACCATTATAAATTTATAATGGCATCATAGTCAAGACCGTCTATTTTCGGAGGTCGAATATCCGTTTCAAGCAGAGACATTAAGCAGGTACTGGATTTAAATGTTGAAGAAGTACAGAGTCACCATGCGCCTAACTCAGAATTAAATTTCAACGATGCAAACTTTGCTCAATACCTACAACATAGAGAATATAAGGAGGTAATATTTGGTAATGAAATTCCTCCTAATTTTAGTCATCACGATTCTCATCCCCCTCCCCTAGTCCCTCTCGTGAAATTCCCCCAAGTGAAACCGTACAAATACCACCGCCAGATTTGACAAAGTACAAATCTGAAATTTTTAAAGTTCATATGAGGAGGGTGAAGAAGGAATCGGGGAAGTTGTGGTGACTTGCAACTATTGTAACAAAGATTTTAAGTGGAACAAATCCGGAGGGTACGGAACTTACTGGAAGCACATCAACACCAAGCATTCAGTCGAAGCTCAGCATGAGCGTAGCTGAGGACAATACCAAATTTTCAGGTACACATCTCCTAACTATCATTTATTTAAATATAGTGATGTAAATAATAGGGAACAATTAGCAAGAATGGTAACGACCGAACATCTTCTTTTTAGTTTTGGTGAAAAAATTGGTTTTTTAAAATATTGTTATAATGCTTTAAATCCCGTTGCATGTAGAGTACTTAGGACCACATTAAAACGTACTATTTGTGACATTTATAAAAAAGAAAAAAAAAAGCATTAGTTAGATATTTTCAAAATTATATGGGTCGTGTGTCTGTTTGTGTCGATATCTGGACCGATCATTGGCAAAAACATTCATATTTAGGACTCACTTGCCATTACATTGACCAAGTATGGGAGTTGCAACTTGCATTTAGAGTTTTTGACTACACTCATACTGCCGATAATATTTATAAATAAATGAAAATTATTTTTGAAGAATACTGTATTGAAATTAAAATTTTTACAATTGGTCTTGATAATGCTGCAAATAATACTGATGCTGTTTCACAATTAATTCAATTGTGTCAACCCTACTTTGGCAGCAGATTTTTTCATCAAAGATGTGTTTGCCATGTTTTAAATATATGTGTACAACATGGTTTGCAAACACTACAAGAATGGATTACACCAATTAGGGATGCTCTATATTATTTGTGGAAACATTATAGTACTATAAAGTAATGGGCTAGGTATTGTAAATTTAATCGGAGACATCCAATTAGGTTTTCCCGTGATGTTCCAACTCGTTGGAACTGCACATATAAATTGCTTTGTGAAAGCTATGATTATAGAGAATTATTGTTAGATTTATGCAGCATAATGTTAGTAGCATTAATTTATATGAACATCATTGGGATGTTTGTAGAAATATTTGTATGCTTTTAAAAGTTTTTCATGATGCAACTAAAGGTTTATCCGGTATATATTATCCAACTTCACATTTATTTTTATGTGAAGCCATTAATATTGTAGATGCACTTAATGAATGTGCACAAATATCGGAACTAACTGCATGTGTTTGTGTAATGAGAGATAGATGGTTAAATTATTATAGGGACGTTCTTACGATTTATACTGTTGCATCAGTTTTTGACCATAGGTGTAAATTTGATAGTTTATATGAATATTTAACACTTCATTATCAATCTCTAGGGCTAGCGAACATAGATATTAGTGCTTTATATAATAATGTTAGGTAATTATTTTATTCAATGTATGACGAATACAGTTCTGTATACGGTTCATCGCTGAACATTAATGTTCAGCAACCGAAACCAAGCGGAAGTGGTAGTACTAGTAGTCATTCTCGTTCTCGCTTTCCTTCATTAAGGAAGTTATGGTCAAGCGTGTTGACTAAAAAATCAAGGGCACAAGGGAGTTCTTCGTCTTCATCAACCTATGATTTAGAGGTTAATGTTTACATAAACACCTCTGTTGAGTTTTTGGACAACGAAAACTTTAAAATCCTACATTGGTGGAGAGAGCACGAAACTAACTTTCCAGTTTTGGCCCTCATTGCCAAATAAATTTTTGGAACCCATGTCTCGACCGTCACCGTCGAACAGGAATTTAGTGCAGGTGGTAATGTTCTTGACGAGAGATGAGCATTGCTCAGTCCTGACTTAATACAGATCTAGGTCTGTGTTGACGACTGGGCCAAGGCCTCATACCGGCAGTAAGAATTGGATCTGGTGTCCGACGACAATGACTTTTTCGACACTAACGACGATACAATGGCCACCGAAGGAACAAGCGACGATTGATCACCTTCGGAATATAACAGGTAAAAGAACTACATGTGCTTTGATTCCTCCTAGAAGGATATATAGACATCTTAATTGAGGTAAAATTAAGTGCAAACCCTAATTTTTTATTTATTTATTTTAATATTTATTTTAATTTTATAGTTTTATGATATTATCGTAATTTTATTTTAACCTAGTACCCACGTTTAATTTTTTCAACTTTTTATTAATTTATTTTAAATTTTTAATTGTTTAATTTCAAAATTTTTTTCTTTTTTTTTTTAAATTGGACTGCTGGTTCTGGTTATGGAACCGGCGGTTGAACCGGCGGTTCCATAGAACCGGAGGAGGAACCGGAACTGAGGTTCCTCCTTCGGTTCTAACTGGAACCGGAATGAGATCGGGACCGTGGCCAAAAACAGAATCGGAACCGGTGGTTCTAAAATCAAAACCATCAGTTTCGGAACCATGGCCATAACTACCCGACCGTGTAGAATTATACGTTAATCAAAATTTTCAAATAATAATAATAATAAAAATGAAAGTTTAACAATTAGAAAACTCATAATTAAAAAACCCTAAATCCAATGGAGAACGATATATATCAAAACGGCTTCACTTTCTCAAATAAAACGACAAAACCCTCTACTCGTCGTCGCTTCCACGCTGCTCTCTCCGCCTCCATTTCTCTCTCTGTCTCTCTCACTAAGCTTCAACAATGGCGGAGAGAGGCTCGTCCTCCGTGATAACACTCGGAGGCAAAGGCTCCTCACTCACTTCCTCCTCCGTCCACGCCATTGCCCACGGCCTCGCTCAAGTTCGAATCGACTCCTCCGCTCTCGACAGACTGGCATCCGTAGCCGCACCCTCCAATCAGAACCCGCTACCTGTCACCAAGTACCAGTTCCCCAAGCTCGATACCCTGGCGCCAGAGGAAACCCGCGCCTTTCTCGTTGTCCTTCTCAACAAGCTCCTACTCGTCCCCGCTGGTTCGTCTGTCCGTACGGTTCTTCCGGTTCTCGTTTCGGAGTCCTTGAATTTGCTTTCGCAATCGAACAGCTGGAATATTCAACCAATCATTGTGACGGAAGAGGAGCGTGTCGTCTTGGAGGGCTTGACTTTTCCGTCCGTTTTGTCCGGAATCTGCGCGGTTTTGGACCACCGGTCGACTGCTCTGTCGACGATTGTCGACGTGGTGGCTGCCTTGTCATGCGAGGCGTCCGGAGCGGACGTGGCGGCGTTCGGTTCGATGGACTCGGGAGACGGGTTCTCGGCGAAGGACGAGATTGGGGTCGCCGGTGACTTGAAGGTGCTGCTCAACGGGTCGAAGCTGGTTGGCAAGACGAAGAACGAAGACGTTCTGGAGATTCCGAAAATAAACGGCAAGTTGAGGGAGGTAGTGAAGTCAGTGCATTCGAGCACGAGAATTGAACTGAACTCGAGCGTGAAAGCTGGGATCAGCGGGACCGCAAAAGCTCTGGGGACCAATGTGGTGGCATTGGCGGCAGCGATCAAGAACTTGGGTGAGAGTAGCTTGTGTCGTGCAAAAACGAATTCGATTAACGGTGATGATAGTTTGAGGAATTTGTTCGATAAGGATTGCGCAAGTGGGGATAGTTTGAGGAATGCATACAAGGCGGTTCTGGATGCACATTTTGAGGAGGATTATGTGAAATTCGGTCACCAAGCTAATATTTTGTTGGGGATTGTGTGGAAGATTGTGGCTTGGGAGGCTGTGGTCGCGCTTGTGGCGCTTGAGGGCGGGGAGTTGTTGAGTGAGAAGTCTAATGGAGGGGACACGAGAGAGGACAAGAAGAGCGATAAGAAGAAAAAGAAGAAGGTGGTTTTGGGGAAGGGGACTGGGCTTATAGTGCAGTTGATTAAGGATAGGTTGCAGAGCAAGGGTTCGGGGGTGTTAGAGAAGTGGGTTGAGGATCTTTTGTCGTTTTTGGACCCGAAGGACCCAGAGTTTGATGGGTTATTGACGAAAGTGAAAGAGATTGTGGAGAGTAACGAAAGTAGAAGGCTTCCCAAGCTGGCCAAGGTAATGATATACCCTTTAATTCCAGTAATTTGGTTCTTCTTGTAAGATTGAAAAATAAAATTCATTGAAAACGATATTTAATAGTAGAGTACTCGAGCATTTCATTAAGTTTTGGATTAATATGTAATTTATGCAAAGGTGGGGAATGCAAGAAAGCTGTTACCTTTTTTTTTTAAAGATTCATGATATTGAGTCTATTCGTAGGCTGCCATGTATAGGCTTAATTAGTGATTCTACAAAACTGTGGAAAAATATGAATAATCAGCCCCAAAGTGAGTATTGAGCCTATCCTCAAAGATTTCTTGTCCCTGATTTCTTAGGCTATATGATGGCAGACAGCCATGGACTAAGGCCAGGTGGTAAATTTTTCATAATAAACTTGAAATTTGCATTCTCAAGCATTTCATTGAGTTTTGGATTAATATGTAAGTTATGCAAAGGTGGGGAATGCAAGAAAGCTGTTACCTTTTATTTGAAGATTCATGATATTGAGTCTATTCGTAGGCTGCCATGAATAGGCTTAATTAGTGATTCTACAAAACTCTGGAAAAATACGAATAATCAACCCCAAAGTGAGTATTGAGCCTATCCTCAAAGATTTCTTGTCCGTGATTTCTTAGGCTATATGATGGCAGACAACCATGGACTAAGGCCAAGTGGTAAATTTGTCATAATAAACTTGAAATTTGCATTAGCTTGAAGATTTTAGAAATCTCTTAAAGTAGTGCTAGTTGGGATGAATTTATTTGCATTATAAATTACATTAAAGGCTGCTCGTTGTAGTGGTTAGTGTCATGTTTTGATCAATTGAGGGGATTTGGGTTCAAGTATTGAGAACTGCTGTTGAGATTTACTTATTAACAAATAGTGTTTTAATTGTAATTATTATGGTACTTTTACATGTTTTCAAGGTGTTATAGAATTGTTTTCTATGTAGATTTTTGTAAATTATGAAAACCAGGACAAGAACTTTGTAAAATGGCATGAAACATTCCAACTGATATTGTTTCAAGCATTGAATGATTTGCAGTTCCATTTTGTTCTGTATTTTATTGTTCAGTGGCTGAACACAAAGCTAAGAACTCGATTTGTTCATATCATTGGCATCCATGTGTTTTAAAAAAGACTATCTTCATGTAGTCGTGAACCCTTTTCCTTGATGGAATGCTATGTTGGTCACTTAAAAACAGCTTCTGCTAATGCTGGTTTATATAGACTGATCTTTTGTATATTTTATTGAGTTATGGAACATCTTTTTCATTTATTTTTCTTTGTATCCTTTACTCCGCTTGGATGGTATCTTTAGTGTTCTCACCATGTGCATATTATGGTGCATTTCAGGGTACTCGTGATTTTGCGAAGGAACAGATGGCAATAAGAGAGAAAGCATTTTCGATTATAACTGATGTTTTTAAACGACATGGTGCCACAGCCCTGGATACTCCTGTTTTCGAATTAAGAGAGACTTTGATGGGAAAATACGGAGAAGATTCAAAGTTAATTTATGATCTTGCTGACCAGGTAATTACATGGTTAGTAGTTGATTTAATTGAATTTCATTTTTATTATAATAGCTATTGTTACTTTGATGGTAAACTGTCCTTGTATGGAGTGTTTATCTGTATAAATCTTTTACAGACCAACTTCATCCTTTTATTTTTCATTTTATAGGAGAAGAAAAAGAACTTCACCAATGTGTAGATTTTATTTTTTATAACCTAGTATAGCATATAGGTATTTTATATTTACACAAGATTTTAGTATGATTGATCAAATTTTTTATCAGTCCTTAGAATATTTCAAATCAAATTGCAATTATGTGGACGATTTCAAGCCTAACTGAAACTTTAGAGTCTTAGCTTAGTTATGCATTTTTTTTTACTCCTGATCTGAGCATCAAGTTCTTATAAGTTTCTGTATTTGAGTAGATCACTTGGGGATTTTCCTGGCTTAACTTTTATCTTTTCGTGCTATTACAATGCAGTCTTTGATTTTAATCTTCTTATTGTTTGTATCTTTATTTTGTTTATATATCCTTTCCTCTCTTGAGGACTTTCTTTGGGTTATTGATGGCTAACAAGTTGTTTACTGATTATATCCTTTTCTGTTGATTAAAAGGAATAGAATATAATTTCCTATTAATCAGAATATAACTTTTCTTTTTTTGTCAATTTCTTTGCAGGGTGGAGAGCTTTGTTCTCTGCGTTATGACTTAACTGTTCCATTTGCTAGGTATGTGGCAATGAATGGTCTTACGTCGCTCAAAAGGCACCAAATAGCTAAGGTGTATAGAAGGGATAATCCATCTAAAGGAAGATTTCGTGAATTTTATCAATGTGACTTTGATATTGCTGGCCAATATGAAAGGATGGGGCCAGACTTTGAGATCATTAAAATTTTGACAGAACTGCTCGATGAACTAGACATTGGAGATTATGAGGTCAGTCGTAATAATTTTATTGTTCTATCTGTGTTTATATGCATTACGTTTCATGACATTACCTTGTGCTTTCTTGGATGTTGAAGTTGACATGTCAACAAAAACATTTGAGCACTTGTATCAAATATGTAATCTGTATTCAGAAATTTCATATTTTGGCAGCATAAAAAATTATGATAAATAATAGTTGCAGATTACGCTATGAACTTTAGTCATTCATCCGTGGAATCTTGTTATATTGCATTTAGTATGTTCTCTTATAGAGTGCAATCTCAAGGTCAATTATTCAGGAATGTTGATAGACACTTATTTGTACTCCATTTCATTAGCAATAATAAGCTAATTCAACAAAAATTTGTGTATGTGGTTTTGAAACATCTTAAAAGTGGCTGTGCCTTGTTATAATTGTTCTCTAATATACTTTTTGCAGATAAAATTGAATCATCGAATGTTACTGGATGGTATGTTGGAAATATGTGGGGTGCCCCCTGAAAAGTTCAGAACTATATGTTCGAGTATAGACAAGCTAGACAAGCAATCCTTTGAGCAGATTAAAAAAGAAATGGTAATTGTTATTAAATACAACTGTGCTATATCTGTTGGTTTGTGTAGGGATTCTTTACAGTTTAATGGCTGTTGAATGATAGTTTTGAAGTTTATCTAACTGCCCCATTACATTTGAGACGAATTTGTGGGAATCAAATTTAATTTTGTCAAAATTGCTTTTATTGTCTACTGTGGACAGCCTATAAACTTTAAATCTGATTATGGGCAAAATTTTCCCTCAACGCTCAAGTTTCTAGCTTATTATGTTGCAGTTGATAACAAGTTCTCAAATTTTGTATATTTTTTTTAATAAAAAAGATCATTTCTCTAGTTACATTTTTGAATTTCTTAAAATTTTTTTTTTTTGAATTTATATTTGCAAGGTTGAGGAGAAGGGCTTAACTGTTGAGACGGCAGATAAAATTGGAAATTTTGTGAAGGAAAGGGGATCTCCTTTGGTATTATTGTCGAAACTTAAACAGGAAGGCAGCTTGTTTTTGGAAAACAATTCATCAAAACTTGCATTAGATGACCTTGCAATTTTGTTTGAAGCTCTAGATAAGTCAAAGTGCATTGACAAAGTGGTTTTTGACTTGAGTCTTGCCAGAGGCCTTGATTATTATACTGGTGTGATATTTGAAGCTGTCTTCAAGGGTGCCACACAGGTAAATCTCAATCATGCCTTTTATATATACTTCTCATCTAGTTTCCTTAATGTAGAGGTAAAAATAAATATGTTGTTCCATTTAATCACATGCTTATTGTGACGATGATTCATCAATATCAAATTGTATCTCCATAAAATGGTCATGGATCTATTATTTATCGGGTTACGACCTGTGAGTCTTCTCTTTTAGTGGATTAAATATGTAATGACAAGTATGATTTGCACTCACAAGAAATTAGAAACGGCATGCTTGAAAGTAACTGTTACTTGCTATTTTTTAAATGACACCACGGTTAGCTGAGGTGCAAACTTGAGATAGTGGTTTGCATTAAAGGTAGACGTGGTTTGGAATTCAACCTGAATTTATGCTCTTACACTGAGCTAGTAGTTCTTATCAAGTTGTCGTGACATACTTTTTCAGGTTGGTTCAATAGCTGCCGGTGGGCGTTATGACAACCTCATTGGAATGTTTGGTACAAAGCAGGTTCCATCAGTTGGTGTGAGTCTTGGAATTGAGCGCGTGTTTACTATAATGGAGCAGATTCAGAAAGAAAGGAACCAGGTAAATTACAGCATTCAAGTGCATATTTAGACTTATTTATATTTTGTTTTTGGGGGCACCTGTTTAATATCAGACATGTTGAAGCATGCTTGGATCTTGCTATGGGCAATAATGCCTTCTTCTCTCTTTCATTGATTTTTGCAGACTGTCCGAGCCACTGAGACCGAAGTACTTGTGGCCTTGCTTGGGGATAAACTCCCTCTAGCTGCGGAGCTGGTCAGCGAGCTGTGGCATGCTAAGGTGAAAGCAGAATACATGGTCCATAAGAAAGTAAACAAGCTCTTTGATCGTGCCACAGAATCGAAAATCCCTTGGATGGTAATAGTGGGTGAGCGGGAACTGAATGAAGGCAAGGTAAAGTTAAAGAACCTTGAGACCAGAGACGAAGAGGAGGTTCCCAGAAGTAAATTTGTCGAGGAACTTCAAAGACGATTAAACCCATGAAACTTCAAACCAATCTTTCCGTTATCGTGGCACAACTGCTTTATAGAGAATACAACATGATATTAACTGTTCCGGCACATCGGATTGCTTATTTCAACATACTCGCTAACTAGTATATTGGAAAATGAGTTGATATTGAATTTTATTTATATCTAGACAAAGTTTGACATTTTAGTGCAAATGTATTTTGTTGTTAGATATTTGGCTGCCTTATGTTTGTCGTGCAACAGTGTAAAATAGATGATTTTATTTATATCTCAGATGTCCGGGGTTTAACATTTTGTAAAATTAGAGTAATCGATGTTGTCGTATATGCTTTTCAGTCGGAAAATATTTACTCACACAATTCAGTGATAAATCTATCCATACGTACTATAGATACACGTGATGAGACTTATTTTCCTTTAATGCTACACTTAAATTTCTCACTGGCATAAATGCAGCAACATTTATTAGAGGAAAAAATATTTGTGCCAAATTTTCTTGGATAACATGTGCATACTGCAGACATTTTCTAGTCCTTATTGATTGATGATTTGTGGATGTGAGAGATGTTGCATTACCCACATTTTCAAGCATTTAGTGCTAGTGGCACATACTGTGCGGTTGGATGAGTTACAAGCAATAATGAGACTATAAAAGGGTCGAAGGGGTTGTTTGTTACGCACGACAGAATTGAGATTAGATTAAATCCAGTCATATTCTGTTAAAAAATCCAGTCATATTCTGTGTTTAACAGTTGTATGAGATTACCCATATAACTGTCAAGCGGGACAAATTACATGTGCCTCCAAACTTTGTCCCAAGCTATACATTTTTTTTTTCTTTTCTTTTAAATTATTATTAAAAAACATTATATTTAATTTAAATAATTTAATTTTTACTATTTTTTTTATTTAATTCCATACTACATAAAATAAGATACTATTATTTTTAGTTCAATTCGTACTGCACCAAATACATGACAGTACTAATTAGTCAAATCCAATTTAATAAAAAAAAATAGTTCAATCAAATTCCGCATAGTATTATTTATTATAAAGTTGTTTGTTGATTTGAGTCTTGCCCATAGTGTTATTATCAAGTTGTTTGTTGATGTGAGTTTTGCCCACAGTGTTATTTATTATAAGGTGGTTTGTTGATTTGAGCCTTGTAGACTAGTTATTTTGACCATTATACTAAGGGTGTGTGTTTGGGATAAAATAGGATAAGATTGAATTAAATTATATTATAATGTATTTATATGAATTAAGTTAAAAATAATACCATCTCTTATTTATTATAGTATAAGATTAGATAAAATTATATTGACTTAAATTAATTTTTAAATAAAATAAATTTATTTTAAATATTTTATAATTAGAAAAATTATTTAAATAAAATCTTTAATTATTTAAATTAAATATTTTTAGTTTATGTTATTTTTAATTAAATTAATTTAATTTAACATATTTTAGAATTAATTTATAAATAAAATATATAATAATGATAAAAAAGGGAAAAACATGTATCAAAACAGTCCCATGCCACATTGAGATTAAGGGGTACTATTGGAAGTCCCAACGTAGATCCAAATATGTAAAAACCCTAATGAAATAATCAACCAAATATTTTCTTTTAATTTTATGGTATATAACTTTCACACTTATATAATTATAATTTGAATCGTATTTCCGTCTTTAAATATTAAATTAATTGTAATAATTTTTTTTAAAAAAAATATCCACTTTTATTTTATATAAACTTTTTGCTTGTTTTCCTTGATACAAGTCAAATCCTATATAGTATCTTAAAAAATTCCTAAAATTCCCAACTAATTTTACCAAACAAAACTACTTGTTTTTGTACTTTTTATCTTTCACTCCCTTGACACTTGTCCTCTTCCTTTTCCTCCCTAATTTCTCTCTCTCTCAAGAAAAGGATCTCTCTCTCTCTCTCTCTCTCTCTCTCTCTCTCATCCTCACCTATATGATCTTCCCTGCATCCCCCTCACCTGTCTTATCATGCACCCACAATCTCATCATTCAAACAAACATCGCTCAAAAGTAAAATATCAATAATACCATCAACATTTTGATAAAAATTTCGAAAATTATTCACTTTTTTTACTTAAAACGTCACATTTTTAAGTACTTAAAATATTTAAAAAATATTTAAAATAATTAAAAATAAAA
Organism: Xanthoceras sorbifolium; assembly: GCA_003430845.1. Classification (NCBI taxonomy): domain Eukaryota; kingdom Viridiplantae; phylum Streptophyta; class Magnoliopsida; order Sapindales; family Sapindaceae; genus Xanthoceras; species Xanthoceras sorbifolium. The sequence continues at coordinate 2,715,875 of CM010617.1, forward strand.
TGTTAAAAATTTTAACTTTTAAAAAAATATAAATAAGTTAAAATATAAATTTTAACTTTGACAAAACTTTTAAAAATTATTTTCTTTTTTTTATTTAAGATTTTTAAGCGGTTAAATAATTAAAAAAACATTAAAAAAAATTTAAAATAAAAAATTATATTTTTATTCACTTATTAAAATGAAAAAAAAAATACGTCATTAAATTTTAATAAACTACCCTTAATGACACTCATTTATTTAAAAAAAAAAAAAAATATAATTATATTTACGCTATTTTGATAAATTTGAAACTTAATATATTAGTGGAAATTGATATTTAACTGTCTTTCGTGATTAGCCCTCGACTTCTTATATGTTTCACTTTAACGGCTCAGATTCAATGAGTCCACATGATAGACTACATAGGGAAGCTACAGAGGATCAATAATTCATCGAATTTTCTTTTCTCTTCTTGTTTTAAGATTCTCTTGTAGTTTTTTGGGGGTTGTGTTAGGGTTGGCTTTGTTTGTTCAATTATTTCAACTGTGAAAAAAATTGAAGAAACAAAAATGGAAGGAGCTGGAGCTGGCGAGAATTTCCAGGACTGGGAGGTGCTTCACAGTTCGGACTCTGAGTCGGACTCGAAACTGGTTAACACAGACAGACCAGTCGAGAATCTGAGGAATTTCGATGAAATCCAGGGCGATTACTCGGAGGGTATGATAAGGTCAGATTACTTCTCTCTTGATAATGAAAACAGATATGCTAAGACTGGTGTTGTTGTTGATGTGAGTGAGGAGGGCTCTGTTGAGTCTGACAATCCGAGTTGGATCGATCCCGGCTCGGAGATTCGGTACCAGAGGAAGAATTCGGGCGAGTTCTGGTCCGATTCTGGTAGTGATCGGTCTGATGAGCGTAAACTTGGTGAATTTCAAGTGGGTTGTGAAGGGGTTGGAGAGACGGTGCCGAAGAGTGATGGGTTGATGAAAACCAGTGGTTTTGATGGGATTCTTCGAGAGCATGGCACGGATTCAGGGAGGTTCTATTCTGATTCGGGTGTCGAAAAGGAGAGTGAGATGAGTATTGATGATCATGTGATGAAGCACGATGAATCCGAGATTATTTGTGGTGAGTCTGATGATGGGAATGTTTCTGTAGAAGCCAATTCGAGTGTTGCAAGTGAAAAAACGGAAGCTGTTTACAAGTCGGTTGTTGGTGGAGAAGAAGATGGGAAGGAGAGGATAGCTTGGTGGAAGGTCCCGTTCGAGGTCTTGAAGTATTGTGTGTTGAAGGTCAATCCTGTTTGGTCATTCTCCGTGGCAGCAGCTGTGATGGGGTTGGTTATCTTGGGACGAAGGCTGTATAAGATGAAGAGGAAGACCAGGAGCTTGGAGCTGAAGGTCACCCTTGACGACAAGGTCAGTCATTGCGCTTATTTTTCGATTTCTATAATTGATATCGCATGTTTAGTTGTTTCAGAAATTGGATTGCGAATTGTGTTCTATTTTTTGCTGTTCTAATCGCACGACTTCATGAGATGGTTGCTGTGTCTGTTGACCTAACATTCACTTGTTCAATTGAATCCTTAAATTCTCAAGTATTCTATAAGTTAATCAATGATTCGACACTTTTTGATGTTTTATTGATTCTGAATTTTGGGATATATTTGTATTAAAGTTGTCGAGGAGTTTTTATTTTAACCCGGAGAGTTCTCATGTACAAGAATAATTTGAAGATTAGGATTTAGTAGAGTGATAAAGGGGATATTTGGGCAACCATAAAGAGTACGTGTCGGTGTGTTACAATGAATGGACTGGTGAGCTTCCTTAAAAAGGCAGAAATGTACGGAAATTATGCAATATAGCTGTGGTGTAAATTTAGTGAGGGATAGCCTCTCTATTCAAATGATGATAAAATGAGTCAAAACTTCTTACAAATGGTATTTATGCTATTTGTGGTGATTTTCTACTAATGGAAGGTCTTGGATGAAATAGTTCAGCCAATCAAGCTGAAGGAAGTTGTTGGATCAATAAACGTAATAAGTGTGTCTTTATTGTTTTTGTTGCAAATAGGCATGTTTTGTTCTAGGCAAAAGTTTCTTGGACAGATTGGGAATTGGCTTGATGTTCACTAATATAGCCCTGCTCTGAGCCCACCAAGCGAAACTCCTCTAAATTATGCTGAATTCGGGATTAATTTTGTGATAATTTATGATCTTGCCTCGAAACCAATATCTATTGACATTTGCATCCAAATAGTCTCCTATAATCACAATCAGTGCAAGTTCCTGGTCCCAAATGTTGGCAGTGAGCATGTAAGCCCAAAGTTTTATAATATTCATATTTGTATTCAAGAAATAACAACCGAACCTATTAGATAATACTGATGATGGATAATTGATCAATTACTTGGAACAATTACATATGTTCTTTGCAAGTAATTGTTATTAGGAATGATGATAATAATAATAATGGTACAGATAGCATATTTGCAGAGTGGTGCCCTGTGTCTCTCGAATCTTTGTCAGTATTATTACTTTATATTTGTTTTTAATTTGAACTTTTGAGAATTTTTTTGATTATATATGTACTGGTATGTAGAGTAAAATGCCGCTTGCAATGCGTAGTATATTTGTTTAAGAACAATTGCAGATGATATTTTTATAACCATGCTCTATTCTATTCAATGTCTGCAGAAGGTGTCTCAGTTTATGAGCCGTGCTGCGCGTCTTAACGAGGCATTTTCCGTGGTGAGACGGGTTCCTATAATACGCCCCGCCCTACCAGCGCCTGGAGTAAATTCATGGCCTGTAATGAGTTTTAGATAAAAGGTAATTCGGTGAAGTAGATATTAAAAGAAAAAACAGTGTGTCCACACGGGTAAGTTTGATGATTATCAGATTATGTATGTCTGTGTTGCTTTGCTATATATGTGTTCTAGTGTTTCGGTTCTTCCTTGTGTATTAACTCTGTGAAGAAGTTGAAATGTGTATAAATTCCAGACGATAATCTTTCTGCTATTCTCTTTCTTCGTTTCTTTTCCACATTGTATCAAATATGCATATGCCGGCCTACTTTTCGTGCATTCCAGTTATGCATTGAAACTTTATCTAAAGCTTTTCATTTGAATGCCTTTTCTTTTTGCTCTCATATGTTGCTGGTGAGGTAAAGAAGCTTTTCCAAAGAAGTAGAGAAACCATTATTAAATGTCTTTCTCTTCATTTTTTGAATTTTGTCTAAATATTTCTAACCATTCAACTTTTATTGGATGGGCAATCAAGAATTGCAGCCTCACAATCACCAACCAATATGCTTTTCTTGTATACCTTTCTTTAATCAAGAATTGCAGCCTCACAATCACCAACCAATATGCTTTTCTTGTGTACATAAACTACTTTTGTGTAGACTAATGCTTTTCTTTTATGGTCCTATTTTTATGGAAAGTATTTATGATCAAAAACTACTAATTTTTTGCTGTTGTAAAATTAAGGATACAATTTCTAAAAAAAAAAAAGAAAAAAAAAAGAGTATGATCAAGGTGGAAAAGGGGTCGGTTTATATTCATTACAATGTTTTTATTTTATAGAAAAAATATCTAATTAAAAAAAACCAATTAAATACTGAAGAGAATACATATACGAAGTTGTTTAATTGCTTAATTTTCTTAAATGTCCAGTTGATTTCATCGTTTGCTGAAATTCTCCAATATTCAATGGATACAATTGGTTGTATGAGAGGTTTCCTCCTCTCACTATATACAGAGATTTTTGATACGAGATTCTCACACAATTCTTTTATACGGGATTAATTTTGGTGGATAATGGAAATTTTTATTTAATTTTTTAATTTAATTTTATATATAATAATTATATTATTCTTTTAATTAGTAATAATATTTTTTAAAAATTTTAAGAGTAAAATTATTTTTAATATTTTTAATTAATTTAACTGTTAAAAAATTAATTAAAAAAATTAAATTAATATATTTATAAAAATTTAAATTTTAAAAATATTAATAAATAAAATTATATTAAAAAATTAATAATTCCCCCCAAATTAGACACTAAAATGATAATTGCCTATAACTTCATAAATTGGACTATCGATACAAAGTCGATCCTGTACTAAATTAACAACACATATACATATGTTTATATATCAGTTAAAATTATCAGATTAAATAAACTCTTTAACTATTACAGTACATTAGGTGGCGGCATTTGTGTTAGAATCCTGATAAGAGACTTGTGCTATTTTTATTGGTTTATGGGGTGACAATTTATAACGATAAATTGACTATTATATAATAATTTGGAACATGAAACTTTGAAAAATAATTTTTGATAATAGCAATACAATTACAATAACCAAGAAATTGTCTTGTCACTAATATAATCACATTGAAATGACTTAAAAAAAAATAAAATAAAAAATCACATCAAATTGGAAAGACAACAAAACCAATCATATCAATAAAAATTATAAAGTAATATCTTTATAATCTCTTCAACAATTGATTGGGAAGTTTTCCCTAAAAAATTGTAATGAAGTTATAATGAAATTCTACTTTTACATAAATTATAATTTAATATCTTAAATAATTATTAATTTAATTTTTAATTTATTTAAAAATATTACTTTTTAATCTATTTTTACTTATTTTACTAGTTAGATTTTAAATTTTTTTAAAATACATTAATTTAGTCTTTATAATTAAAATTTTAACTGTTCGATCTGATAAAAAGTATAAATTGACCATTGTACCTTTTGTATAAATTATTAAATTCATTTGACATTTTTACATAATTTTTTTTTATATTTTAATAACTTTAAGTATTTAGATAGTCTAATAAGAAATTGATATATTTATAATAATTTAATTTAAAAAAAAACACTTAAAAAGAATTTTTTTAATTTTTAATAATTTTTATTATATTTTTTTATTTAATCATTTTTAAGTTTTTTTAAAAATAAATTTTTATAACACATCAATTTCTTATTAGACTATCCTAATAGGTACAATTGTTGAAATGTAAAGAGTTGGAGGGTAAAAATATCATTATAATTTAATAATTTAATAAAGATAAAGGTAAAATGGTCAATTTCTATTTTCTGTCAAGTTTGAACGTTAAAGTCATAGAGAATAAATTGATGTGTTTTGAAAACGTTACGGGTCATGTGAGCTAAAAAAGTAAAAATAGATAAAAAAAATAATATTTTTAAATAAGTTAGGGACCAATTGATAATTGCCAAAAATATTAAGTTTAAGTAAAAATACGTTTTCTTTGTAATATGATTAAATATCAGAGTATTTAATTACAATTTATCCTTATTTTTATTAGTATTTTGCATTAAAATTTCTACTTATTGTTTCAATGCAATAAAGGAAATTATACTTTTTAACTATTATTCTAATTATCTTACGGCAGCTTACCATTATGTTATTTATTATGTCACTTATTTGTTAAGATGTGAAGTCTAAAGCAAAGTTTGTTTCGCATCAAGGGATAGAGAGGCTCGCAAGTTAGACGTCGCGTGCAAAATTCGAGCCACAAGTCGATAGCCAAATTCAGAGTAGCTCGAGACCTAGGCGTCGTGACCAATGGTTGTGCCACAGGTCGCACCAATAGCGTGCATGATTCAGTTTTAGATCCACAACCTGATTAGTTTATGAAGTTTTTTCTAGACCTTTTTACTATAGTTTTTTCATATAAATACCCATGTGACGTTAGGTTTTGTATGGAAAAAAATAGAAAAAACATTAGTGAGAAAGAGAGAGTGCAAGTGAAATAATACATGTAGAGAAGAAAAATATGAGTGAGTTTTTCGTGTGTATTCTTGTAATCGTTTCTTGCATAGTAGATTGAGTGTTGGTACGCTCCATATGAATATAAGAATTAAATTAATTGCCGAACCACGTAAAATTATTGTGTTATTCTTTATTATTCATATTTGTTTGTTTGTGTGCGCCTCATCTTTATTTTACTTTGCATCCATGTAATTCTGCATTGAATCTAAGGTCTTAACTCCCAACATCATCTTTGTTGATTGTCACATCTAGGTATTTTATTAACTTCATATATTAATGTCGGTATTTTGAGATTGAAAAATGAAAAATTTATTGGGATGGCATATGCCTAAATCAATTGAATCCACAAGTGATTCACATATCAATGTGTATATATATTTTTAAGGGATGCTAGCCACAGTTGCTCTTTTATGGAGCAACAAGTGTCCCCCCACTCCTTTTTTTTTTTTAAATTTTTTTTTAATAAATTTCAGTTTAATCCTTATTTTATATTTAATTTTTATAACTATTAAATTATTATAAATGTACGAATTTAGTCCGTACGATAAAATTTTTAATAGTAAAATATAAATAAAATCATAATTAATTATTATTAAAATTTAAAAATTAAAAGAGAAAAAAATTATTAATAATAATTTAAAATTCAAAAATTAAATAAAATATTTTTAAAAATGAACAAATTTCACATACAATTTGTTTGAAATTTGTGTTTTCACTTGTATATATAATTTTATAGTCAATTGATACAAACCTCTCTCACCATTGATTGAGACCAAATCTAATCTCCATAGAAACGAGATTGACAGAGACGGAGGTTCCATAAAGTCTAATTTCTAACGATGAATATTGTCTCCATGGAGACAATAGAGACCTCACATCCATATAGAGGCCTAATCTCCATTTATGGAGACTAAAACTGATCTCCATACTTCTTTTTTTACCAGATTTGGTCTCTATTATGGAACCTCCGTCTCTATCAATTAGACTTGGTCTCAATCAATGATGAGAGATGTTTGTGTTGATTGACTATAAAGTTGTATATACAAGTGAAAATATAAATCTCAGATAGATTGTGTGTGAAATTTGTTTAATTTTTAAAATATTTTATTTAATTTTTGAATTTTAATTATTATTAATTTTTTTCTCTTTTAAAATTTAAATTTTAATAATAATTAATTGTGATTTTTTTTATATTTTATTATTAAAAATTTTATTGTATGGACTAAATTGATATATTTATAATAATTTAATAGTTATAAAAGTTAAATATAAATATAAGGACTAAACTGAAATTTATACAAAAAAAATTGTGAGACACTTATCACTGTGGCTGACTGTAGCTACAGTCGCTTTCATATTTAATTTGAGCTAACTAATATTGGGGAGCAATTTATTGTGTTACATCGAAAGACCAATCACATGCTGCTAGTAATTATTATGGTAGAAAATGAATCGAGTCCAGTGAGTTAGCAAAAATTGGTACACAAAGAAAAGTAGCTAGGTTGGTGGGAATTGATGCCAAATTTAATTTGAAATCTGACACTTTACGGATCAGAGGATTATCGGAATCTATCGAGATTAAACTATTCGAGTACGGTTTGGATATCTATTTCTATTTCGAAAGTAATCAATTGCACTTTTTTGGACAATGGTGAGAGTAATATATATACTTTTTAGGTGTTGAATCTTGGTAACTTAAAAGAGATTGAGCCTCCTTTAATTGCCGGACCTTTGGTTACACTGTCTACGTGCATGATAATGTTTGAATGAATATATGAATATATGGACAGCATTATACATTTATTCTATCAAGGACATTGTCCTTTACATATTGATGTCACGTTAATGTGGCTCTCGATCATTCTATATAAAGGATATGACCATTTTCCATAATTGGTAACTCACATCCACAGTTGAAATTTTTTTTCTAGATCCAACAAAAGGCCACCACGCAATACTGTCCTTAATTGCATTAGAATCGACAGAAATTTATTAGCTAGCTAGCTATGGCAGTTCTCGAACCAATCAAAGTGAAGCGAGATGCTGCAGAGCAAGCGATAATGGAGAATGGTGATCATCATCATGAGGAAGGTGGTCAGCCGTTGAGTCCAATGGCTCGTATGTTTCATGAACCTGACTCCAACATCTACATCATTGTCATGCTCGGTTGCAAGACCAAACTCGACCCAGAAGTCATCAAGCCAAACTTGAACCACTCCCTGCTTAAACACCCTCGTTTCACTAGTTTACAGGTAAGATATTTATATAAATATTATATAGAAATTATCAGGCATGATAAATAAGGATCATATATATATATATATCATAATGTATAGAAAGTTGGACCTTGAATTATTTCCAGCCAATAGATCATATGCTTCTAGGCATACCAATGACATTGGTTTGGTTTTTATTTGTTGTTTTCCACATATTAATAGCGAAGAACTAAAACAAATACGATTTGTTTAGCTAAGATAATCTTATAATTAGAAAGTTTAGGATTCACATTTTGTTGAAATTTTAATGCACTATAAGAAGAAGTGTGGAGAAAATATATTGCATTTTATGATATAAGAGTACTATCATAAAATACTACCGTAATAAACAGTTTTGCAGTGAAATTTAAGAGTACTATCATAAAATACTACCGTAATAAACCGTTTTAAATCTAATTTTGTCCTCCCTTATCCACTTTTATTTTTTATAATAAATGTATGAAGTGTTATAAGTAAGGACTAATCTATTTGAGGGCCAGGGTCCTCTCAAATTTTTTGATATATATATATATCTATCTCGATCCTAAACTTGGACCTGACCTCCTCAATTTTCGTTTTCTCTTTTCGCCCCTCACTATAAGTCGACAAAATTCATTTTCTGTAATAGATTTCATAAATTTATATAGTAATAGATTCTGAACTTGGACCTATTCTCCCCAATTTTCGTCTTCTCTTTCCGCTCTTGACTGTAAATCTTTAATAAATCAAGCTGTTGCTTCGATAAAATTCATTTTCTGCAATAGATTTCACAAACTTTTGAATTAACAAACCTTTCCCTTTGTGTGGTTTTGAAATGTGTTGTCTTGTAATTTTTTTGCATCAATTGATCGATGGATCGACGACAGGTTGTGGACGAGACAGTTGAAGGGGGTTTAAAGTGGGTTCCAACAAAGGTGGACTTGGACAAACACGTTATAGTCCCAAAACTGGACACGATCAACAGCATCGAAAATCCTGACAGGTTCGTGGAAGATTATGTCTCAAACCTGAGCAAAACCGCAATTGAAATGTCGATTCCGATGTGGGATCTCCACCTCCTCAACATCAGAACCTCTGATGCCGAGTCCGTGGCCGTTTTCCGCGTCCACCACTCTCTCGGCGATGGCACCTCTCTCATGTCCCTCTGGCTTGCTTCCACTCGTAAAGTATCCAACCCGGAGGAAGTACCTACGCTTCCTTCGACAACGACGAAGAGGGCTGATTCTTCCGTCTCCGGTGGCGGGTTCCGGGGATGTTTGGTTAAGATTTGGTTGCTTTTCATATTAATTAGTAACACTTGTGTTGATGTTGTGATGTTTCTTGCTACGGTGCTCGGGTTCTTAAAGGATACCGAAACGCCACTCAAAGGTGGGAGGGGATGTGGATCCAATTCTCGGCGAATTGTTCATAGAACAGTCGATTTGAATGATGTTAAATTTGTGAAGACCGCCATGAATACTGTAAGTGCATGAAACTTCCATTTGTACTTATTGGGTAACCTTACAAAGACTAGCTACTAAGCTAACTAAAATACCCGTATTTTAATGTCAAAAGCTATTTGCGTTTGGAATTGTTATTTGGTAAATTAATAAAAAATTAATTATTTTTATAAATATGATATTAGAAAAGTAACTTAAGAAAAAATTAACTTTTAATTAATTTACCGAACACTTTTTGAATGCTAAATTATGAAATAAGTTATTGTTTTATAAGTTATAATAATATCAAACGTAGCAATTTACAAGCTCTATTTATGCTTATGCCATTTCGGATGGCTACTCTTATATTCATAAATGAATGAATTCCATTCTTTTTATTAAGTTTTTGAGTTTTAATATTTGTATCGTACATATTTTCTCTACAATCTCCATATAAATCTAATTTTACTTTTGTCACATTTGGTACATATAGACAATCAATGACGTTCTACTAGGAGTTACTCAAGCAGGCTTGTCTCGCTATCTCAATCGTAAATATGGTGAGCTTCTAATCTGAAAATCTATTTGTTTTATCTCAAAATCAATCGATGTTTCAAAAAAAAAAAAAACAAAGAAGTTAACTCAACATATATATATTTTTTTCTTTCTAATGAACTATATATACAGGGGAGAGTACAATTGATAAGGGAGCATCAGAAAGGAAAAACAATCTTCCAAAAAATATTCGTCTTAGGGCAACATTTTTCATCAATATTAGACCTATTCCTGGTATTCAAGTGAGTATACATATACTTCTCGTATTCATTCTGATTTTTAATTCTTAAACAGTCAAGTCTTATCTGTCGGATGTATCTAAAAAAAATTACAGGAGGTTGCTGATATGATGAAGAAGGGTTCATTAGCGAGGTGGGGTAATGAGATTGGATTCGTACTCTTCCCTTTCAAAATTGCATTAAGAGATGATCCGTTAGATTATGTTCGAGATGCTAAAGCTGCAATTGATAGGAAGAAATCTTCTCTAGAGGTTTATTGCTCTTTTTACATGGCCAAATACTTTCTCAAGTTTTGCGGCATGAAGGTATATATATACATTAATTGCTCTCAACTCTACTCTATTAATTCTTTTAATTAACTCATTTTAACTAAGTACATGCTTAATTACATTTGTAATCAAATTAAATATAATTAAGAACAAAGATTTAATTTGTAATACATTTAAGAACAATGACTTAATTCATTAGCCAAGTGGCAATAAGTTTAGTGCACACGATTAAAATAGTACGTCCGTTTCATCCAAATTTTTAAAAAAAATTATTTTTACGGATATAAAAAAAGGAAAAAAAAAACGTAAGTAAATATATAAATAATAGTATTTTTGTAAATGAACTTTCGTGGGGCTAAGGAGGTCTTGGAGTCATTCTATTTACATAATCGAAAAGTTCAAAGAGTACATTTAATGCATTATGCATCTCACATTTAAAACACGATATACATACATATACATATATATATATATATATATATATATATATGGGGGTAGTTAATCAAATTTATTCTCATGTCACATAGTATGATTTTGACGGAAGATGTATGATATATCATAACGTATCAAAATCGTTCTCTGTAATTGAAGTGAAAATAATTTTTTAAATAATGGGATTTTTTGTTTGTTATATGAAACCAACCCTATAGATCAATGGTTTCATCTTTCAATTAAAAAATACAAAATATTACAAATTGCACAATTTAGTATACGTGTAGAAGAGTTTATCAACTGATTAAAATAACTTATTTAATTTCAAAAGTTCTCTTTAGTTTTTTTTTTATTGTTTGGTTGTCACCCTAGTAGAGTTTTTAGGCGATTGAAAAAGCTTTTTTATGTCTACTTGGAGAAGCTCAAATTTTGAACTTTTCCAAGTAGATCTTTTAGGGTTTTTAAAAATATTAAAATGGCTAGTATAACCATAATAAAATTTGTTAATTTTACATAATTTTTTTTTTGATAATTCTATTATTTTAAAGAGTTTTTTTAATTGATAACCAAACGACCAGTGACTTTCTTTTAAAAGCTCTACTTATAGAAGTTTTACTTGTAAAAAATTTACTTCTAAAAGCTCTACTCAGAGAATCTTTTTCAAACGGACCCTTAATCCAAACTAGCTGGTGGATGATTTTCAATTAACTTTTCTTCAATTCATGAATTGATAGCTGGCAAACTTTCCATCTCAAACAACATTGTGGTTCTCAAATGTACCTGGGCCCCGTGAAGAGATCAGTTACTATGGCCATCCAGCTGCCTATATTGCTCCAAGCTGCTATGGCCAACCTAATGTAAGTATATACATATAATACACGAAGTTTCTTTGTCTTTGTTCATTGTTTTACATGTTTTTGATGTTATGATAAACTTAAAGTCCAGAATAGACAATATCTGTTCGAAGAAACGGGCAGATTCATCCTCCAATTCTCTCAGTATACGAGTTCGTTTAGGTTTTATTGACGCTAGGTTTAATTAATCTACTGCAGGGATTGATGATTCATGTTGTAAGCTACGTGAACAAGTTGACCTTCGTCTTATCGGTCGATGAAGGCAGAGTTCCTGATCCACATCAACTCTGTGATGACCTTGAAGAATCTCTCAACCTCATCAAAAGAGCAGTCAGTGATAAAGGACTAGTTAAAGAAGAGGCCATCACAAAAAAGATAGAGTAATATTTGATTGATTAGTTACTTGCTTTGCTTCAAAATAATATTATTGGTGTTATGTTTAGTGTAACCCAAAGTAGTTGCTGAATAATAATAATAAGAGAGTTTTTTTTTTGTGTCTTATTTTACTTTTTTGGTGAGAGATGTTGAAATTTTTTAAGTTCTGGTTTACTTATAAAGGCTCTAATTCCATATAAAATTAGGAAAGTTTAAGATTCATGAAACTTAATTAAATCATAAAATTAACCTTGTACGAGCAAAGATATTCATCAAGTTATTCTTATCTCCGTATTTGTGGGAATTGATATAACAGATGCATTTATTGTCATAGTGTTTGATTTAAGCAGGTCTTGACGGAGTTCTAACTTATTATTCAGTTAAAATAAAAGTTTTGATAGTTACACCTAAATATTCATACGACTCATATTGGATACTAGATTGCTTTGAAACTCAACTAAAAGTTAAGAGTGTCATTTCCATTGACAACATTAAAATTATAGGGGTGAAAATGATAATATTTAGTCATAAGTTAAAGGAGGGATGGGTCAAAAAATATTTATTTAGAGAGACTATTACATAAAATAAAATATAATAAAAATGATAAAGTAAAAAAATATATAATTGAAGAATAAATTATATGAAATATTTAAAAAGAATTCTTTAAAAATATTTTGAAGGATGCCACGTAGAGTAAATATAATTTATACGTATTATATAATCTCTTGATCAATCTCACATAATTTAGAATTAAAATTATAACAAAGTCACCAAAAAATTTGATATTATGGATTTAACTTAAATTTTGTAGTCCTCAAAAATCGCTCGGGGACACGGGGCACTACAACCTGCAAAGACAGAACGGACGTGACCCGCAGGACGTCTGGGACACCGGGGTGGTGCCGGCCAAAGTCACTCCGACGGTCAAGTTAGCGAGTGCTAGTAAAAGTGTAATGTTCATAAATGGAGATGAGTGAGAAATACTTCCTGCTATCTTCACAGTTGAGGTTTCTTTGATCAAAGGAGATGTAAGGTCGGAGGGTGATCGGAGAAGATGAGCAATGGCCGGAGGGTGTGGTTTTTTCTTAGTAATCTCCGGATCTCAGTTTTTCGGCCGTCCTCTTTTATGAGGAATTTATCTTCTTCTTTATAGGAGACTGATGCTTCTTCTTTTTGAGGGCTCTCATCATTCTTTCTTCTCTGTCTTCCACCAAGAAAGCATCTGGGTGCTTCTTTTGATTGGGCTGCCATCAAGTGTCATTATGACTTTGTAGGACCTGTTTCAAAGTAGATCATAATCTGGTCTCCCTCGGAGCGACGGAGATGTTATGTCGTACGACATGTAGGTTTCTTGTCAATCCGGACCATGATTGGGTGATGTAGCACGGTCGTACTACATAAGGGTACATGTCGTGCGACAAGGTCTTCGGACTGGTACGTCGTCTTACTTACACGAATGCTCCGTGTCGTGCGACACAGTCTTTCAACTCGTACGTCGTCGTACTACACGAGTACTTCGTGTCGTGCGACATATTCTTCCAACTGGTATGTCTACATGAGGATGCTCCATGTCGTGCGACTTTGGCCTTTACGCTAAGCCTTTGTCGTGCTACATGGGAGTATGGGCTTTGTCCTTGGGCCGTGTCTTGGGCCATACATATTTTGGCTACTACAAATTTCAACTTATGATATGAAATTTTTATTTAACTAACATATTAAATTTCATAAAATTTCAACATTACATGTTTGGAAATTTAAATTGAGTTCCATGACATTATTGCAAGCAAAAATACAAGGAGAAATTACAGCTAGGTTACCTAAGGTTTGCAATTCTACAGTTGGAAACAACTTTATTAAATATTGACAGCGAACCCCCCTCCAGTTATCTTTGACCGTTAAAAACTAACGGTTGACCAACTCAAACAGTGAAAAGACGAAAATACCCCTAGAAAAAGACAAGGTCAGGGGTATTTTCATCTTTTTGGACTTTTTAAATTTAATTTTATTAAATAAAAATTAAAAAAATTAAGAAAAAATCTCATCTCTCCATCTTTAAAATAACGGATGGTTAAGATTTATTTAAAAAAATTAAAATAATAATAATAAAATTAATTAAAAATAAAAAATTAATTATAGTTATGTAAATCCATTTTTTAGATTGAATCTCAATCGTCCATCAAGATTAGTGGACGGTCGAGATCCAATATGAAAAATGGATCTCCACAAAAAAAAAAAATAATAATAATAATAATTTTTTTTTGGGAATCGAAGAACCCATCTCTGGGTTCTTCGCCGCATAACCCAGACCCAATTTGGGTTCTTCACGAAGAACACAGAGAGGGTTCTACGAATTAGAAAAAAAAAAAAAATTTGAAGAACCCTTCTGGGTTCTTCGAAGAACCCAGAAACTAGGTTTGTCGAACGAACCTAGAAGGGTTCACTAGGTTCTTCGATTCCCCAAAAAAAAAAAAAATATTTTTCTTTGGTGGAGATCCATTTTTTAGATTGGATTTCCACAATCCACTAATCTTGATGGACAATTGAGATTCAATCTGAAAAATGGATTTACATAACTATAATTAATTTTTTATTTTTAATTAATTTTTTTATTATTATTATCTTAATTTTTTTAAATAAATCTTAACCGTCTGTTATTTTAAAGATGGAAGGATGAGATTTTTTCTTAATTTTTTTAATTTTTATTTAATAAAATTAAATTTAAAAAGTCCAAAAAGATGAAAATACCCCTGACCTTGTCTTTTTCTAGGGGTATTTTCGTCTTTTCACTGTTTGAGTTGGTCAACTGTTAGTTTTTAACGGTCAAAGATAATTGGAGGGGGTTTCACTATTAATTTTTAATAAAGTTATTTCCAACTGTAAAATTACAAACCTTAGGTAGTCTAGCTGTAATTTCTCCAAAATACAATTGTGATTGCCTTCGATGTTTTTGGCTTGAAAGGGACAAGACATGTGAGACAAGGTCACAGCAAATCACTGCTGTGTACTTTAATGTTTGTATTAAGTAAGGCACAGCATGCAATCCATGTGAGTGCTGATGTGTACATTTGGTTGGTGTAAATTTCGGACTGGGTGCGTTTCATATATAAACAAGAATTTTGTAAATGTGTATTATTCAGTTAAGCAAATACAATCACAGAGAACAGATTTCTCTCTAGTTTTTGTTAAATCATCACAAGACAAAATGAAACTTTATTGCTTCCAACAATTTATAAAGTAAATAATCGATTAGTTTGTTGAAGTAAGTGCTAGTTAATTGATATGCAGTTAATTAATCGTTATAAAATATTAATTAAAATTAATTAAATTCAACTATTATAAGAGTATTTTAATTATTTTAATTTATTTTTTTAATATTTTTTATAAAAAATATTTAAAAAATAAATTCAAATTATATAAAAAATTTTAAGATCTCTACTGTCTATCTCATTTGAAATGGATGGTAAAAATTTATTTTAAAAAATTTAAATTAAAAATTTAAAAACTTAAGGTCTCCATCGTCTAAGCATGGCCCCGGTTCGGTTCGAACCGGACGGTTCGAACAGAACTGGCGGTTTTGAACCGGAACCTAAGGTTGCGGTTCAAAACCGGTTCCGGAACCAGGATAGTTGGTCTCGGTTCCGGTTCCCCTAAAAAAATAACTGGAACCAGCGGTTCACGGAACCGCCCGGTTTGGGCGGTTCCGGTTCGGTTCCCTTTTTTTTTTTCTTTAAAAAAAAAAATTTAAAAATTTTGGCCGTTGGCCACACTGTGGCCAACGGCCATCTACTGCTAGCTGACAGCAATGTGAACGTTAGGGAGCCGTTGTTCAACGGTTCTCTCCTGGAAAATTACCAAAATAGCACATAGACAATTACAATTTAACCCCTAAATTTTTAAAAATATTAATTTTTTTCCAATCCAAAAAACTATATAAACCCTATCAATTCTCCATTTCATTCACACAAATTCTCTCATTCTCTTAATATTTCTCTCATCTCTAATTCTTTCAATATTTTTCTAATTCTTTCATTCTTTCAATCTTGCTATTATTTTTCACTACTGTAATTGTTTTCATTATTTGTTTAAATACTTTATTTTATAAATTTATAATGGCATCACCATCAAGGCCATCTATTTTCGGAGGTCGAAAATCTATTTCCGGAGGCTGAAGGTCCGTTTCCAATAGAAACGCTGAGCAAAATGAGCAGGTACCGGATTTAAATGTTCAAAAAGTGCAAAGTCGCCCTTTCCCAGAATACAATAACGATCGAAATTTTGCTGAATACCTGCTAGAAAGAGAATTTGAGGAGGTAATTTTTGCTAATGAAACTCCTATTAATTTTAATCCTAATTATTCTCATCCCTCTTCTGGCGGTGGTCCCTCCCCTGCTCCAACCCTCCCAATCCCAAGTGAAACCGTACAAATGCCACAGGGGTAGCCAGATTTGTCAAAGTACAAATATGAACTTTTTAAAGTTCATATGAAGAGGATGGAGAAGGATGGGTTAGTTATAGTGGTTTACAACTATTGTTGCAAAGATTTTAAATGGAACAAATCCGGAGGATTCGAGACGTATTGGAAGCATATCAACAGCAAGCATCCAGCTGAAGCTCACCATCAGCGAGGACAACACTAAATTGGAAGGTACACATCCCCTAACCATCATTTATTTAAATATATTGATCAAAATAATAGGGACCAATTAGCAAGAATGCTAGCGACCGAACATCTCCCCTTTAGTTTTAGGGAAAAAACTGATTTTTTAAAATACTGTCATAATGCTTTAAATCCCACTGCATGTAGAGTACCTAGGACCACATTAAAACGTACTATGTGTGATATTTATAAAAAAGAAAAAAAAAGCTTTAGTAAAATATTTTCAAAATTATCCGGGTCGTGTGTCTGTTTGTGCCAATATCTGGAGTGATCATTGACAAAAACATTCATACTTAGGACTCACTTGCCATTTCGTTAACCAATCATGAGATTTACAAAAACGAATATTGGCATTTAGAGTTTTTGATGACACCCATACTGCTGACAATATTTATAAATTAATGAAAATTATTTTTGAAGAATATTGTATTGAGAGTAAAATTTTTGCAATAGGTTTTGATAATGCTGCAAATAATACTGCCGTCGTTCCACAATTAATTCAATTGTGTCAACCCTATTTTGGCGGCAGATTTTTTCATCAAAGATGTGTTTGCCATGTTTTAAATATATGTGTACAACATGGCTTGCAAACACTATATGAGTGGATTACACCAATTAGGGATGCTCTATACTATTTGTGGAAACATCCTAGCACTATGAAACAATGGGCTATGTATTGTAAAGTTAACGGGAAACATCTAATTAGGTTTTTCCGTGATGTTCCAACTCGTTGGAATGCCACATATAAGTTGCTTTGTGAAAGCTACGAGTATAGAGAATTATTAGTTAGATTTATGCAGCATAATGTTAATACCATTAATTTATATGAACACCATTGGGATGTTTGTACAAAAATTTGCATGCTTTTAAAAGTTTTTCATGATGCAACAAATTCTTTACCGGTAAATATTATCCAACTTCACATTTATTTTTATTTGAAGCCCTTAATATTGTAGGTGCACTTAATGAATGTGCACAAATAAATGAATTAGTTCTGTGTGTTTATGCAATGCGAGAAAGATGGATAAACTATTATAAGGACATTCCTGTAATTTATACTGTTGCATCAGTTTTTGACCCTAGGAATAAATTTAATAGTTTATATGAATTTTTTACACTTTATTACCAATCTCTAGGGATAATGGACATAGATGTTAGTGGTTTATATAATAATGTTAGGAATTTATTTTATTCAATGTATGACGAATATCGTTCTGTTTACGGTCCCTCGCTGAATATTAATGTTCAACAACCGGAACCAAGCGGAAGCGGTAGTATTAGTCATTCGCGCTTTCCCTCCACATTAAGGAAGTTAGGGGCAAGCGTGTTTACCAAAAAAACAAGGACGTCGGGGAGTTCGTCTTCATCAACCTATGTTTCAGAGGTTGATGTTTACATAAACACCTCCTTTGAGTTTTTGGACACCCCAGACTTTAACGTCCTACAGTGGTGGAGGGAGCACGAAACTAACTTTCCAATTTTGGCCATCATTGCCAAACACATTTTTGGAACTCCTGTCTTGACCGTCACCGTCGAATAGGAATTTAGTGCAGGTGGCAATGTTCTGGACGAGAGACGAGCATTGCTCAGTCCTGACTCAATACAGATCCAGGTCTGTGTTAACGACTGGACTAAGGCCACATATCGGCAGCAAGAATTGGATCTGGTGTCTGACGATAATGACTTCTTCGACACCAACGATGATACAACGGCAACCGAAAGAACAAGCGACGATTGATCACATCCGAAACATAACAGGTAAAAGAACTACGTGGGCTTTGATTCCTCTTAGAGGATACGTAGGCAGCTTAATTTAGGTAAAATTAAGTGCAAGCCCTAATTTTTTATTTATTTATTTAATTTTATAGTTTTATGATATTATCAAAATTTTATTTTAATTTTATCGTTATTTTTTTGCAATTGAGTACCCAGTTTATTTATATATATTATTATCGTTATTTATATATTTAATTTTTTTTTATTAATTTTTTTTTATTTTTGCAGGTTCCGGTCGGTTTGGAACCAGCAACCGCCAGTTCCAAAATAACCGGGGAGGAATCGAACCTGGCCGTTCCCCCCCGGTTCTGACCGGAACCAGGACCGGGACCAATGGTCATGTCTACCACCGTTCACTTAGAGATGAACAGTGAAAATTAAAAAAAAAAGAAAGAATGAAGAATTTGACAATTTTCGTGGAGATATGCGAATTATGAGACACGAGCAATGTCCCCTGGTGGTGTGACGAAGGGGAAATGAAAAGCCTTCCCTCGTAATCTCCAATGGAGGTGATCTCCTAAGGTGGACCTCCATAAATTTGATTATTTTTAAATTTTTATGACTTAAGGACTTTGACAAAATCTAATTTACTTTTCATGAATTTTAATGTTTTTTTTTTGTGAGGTTATATCAACTTAAAATTTCAATTTAAGTTGTGTGAATTTAACATCCATATTTTTATGTGGTCTAAATATAATGGTTTTCGTCTACTCTTCTCATTTACCATTAGGTTAAGAACAAATGAATGGCTGGATATTGAAGTCATCACTTCCTCATAATCTAAGCGCCACAATTAAATACATGATTTTCTTACAAAAATAAGCAAATTGTAATTTTTTCTATTCTAGTGAATATTAATTAATGCAGGCAAAATTTCTATTCTTAATTGTTACATATATAATATGTTAATGAATGCATCTCTTAAATTTCTGTCTCGTTATTGTTTTATTAGATGATCATTAATTATTAATTAACCTAATAATTTTTATTATCGCCCAATATGGTTCGGTGGTAAATGCGCTCATTCAACCTAGTAATGTCCCAGTTTCGAATCGCCAGCACTGCAAATGGTATGTAAAAAAAACCTAATAATTTTCTCAGTATTTTTTTCTGCTGAAAAAACCTCTAACAAAGGATTCCATGTAGAAAATTTCTTTTGAACTTGCACGATTACAAAATTAATTACAAATCTGTTATATTTGATTAAATTATTAAATTAGAATGACGCTTTTTCCTTCCAACTTTTTACATTTTAATAATTGTACCTATTTGGATAGTCCAATAAGAAATTGACATATGTTATAATAATTTAATTTTTTTAAAAAAACACTTTAAAGGATTTTTTTAAATTTTTTTTTATGAATTTTATCATATTTTTTTATTTAATCCTTTTTAAATTTTTATTTTTTTAAAAAAATTTAAGTTTTTATTGCACATCAGTTTCATATTAGACTATCCAAATAGGTACAATTGTTAAAATATAAAATGTTGGAGGCTAAAAATTTCTTTATAATTTAATAATTTAGTGAAAATAAGGATAAAATGGTCAATTTTTATTTTCTGTCAAGTTTTACCGTTAAAATTTTGATCACAGAGAATAAATTGATGTGTTTTGAAAACGTTAAGAAGCATGTGAAATAAAAAAGTAAAAATAGATCAAAAAGTAATATTTTTAAATAAGTTAGGAACCAATTGATAATTGCTCCAAAATATTAAGTTATAGTTTAAGTACAAATATATTTTCGTTGCAATATGACCAAATATCAGGACATTGTATTGTAATTTGTCCTTATTTATTAGTGTTTTGCATTAAAGTTTCTATATATTGTTTCAATGCCCTAAAGGAAATTATACTTTTTAACTATTATTCTAATTATTTTATGGCAATTTACCATTATGTTACTTATTATATCACTTCTCTGCTAAGACGTGAAGTCTAAATCAAAGTCTGTTTCGCATCACGGCACATAGAGGCTAGCGAGTTAGGCATCGGTAGCAAAAGTCGTGCCACATTTCGATAGCAGAAGCCAGAGTAGCTCGAGTTAGGTGTTGCGACCAATGGTCGTGCCATAGGTCGCGCCAATAGCGTGCATGATTCAGTTTTGGATCCACGACCTGATTAGTATAGGAAGTCTTTCCTAGACCTTTTTACCTTAGTTTTTTCATATAAATATCCATATAATGTTAGGTTTTGTATTGAAAAAAAATAGAGAAAACATAAGTGAGAAAGAGAGAGTGCAAGTGAAATAATATATGTAGAGAAGAAAAACATGAGTGAGTTTTTTGTTTGTATTCTTATAATCGTTTCTTTCACGGTGAATCGAGTGTTAGTACGCTCTATATGGATGTAGGAATTAAGTTGATTGCTGAACCACGAAAATTCTTATGTTCTTCTTTATTATTCATATTTGTTTATTTATATGCGCCTGGTCTCTGTTTTACTTTACATCCATGTAATTTCGCATTGAATCTATAGCCTTAACTCCCAACATTATCTTTATCTCATGTCACATCTATATATTTTATTAACTTCATATATTAAATTCCGTATTTTGAGATTGAAAAATGAAAAATTTATTGGGATGGCATATGAGTATGTAACATCCCGAATTTTGAATTATTAAATTTAAATATGTGGAAATAAATTTTGTGATTGGAAGGAGTGTAAATGTAATTAAAAGTATGTTTATTTTTATGATTTCCAGGTGGACCAGATGGAACGGTTCAAAAATGAAGTATGAAAAAATTGAAAACTGAAGCAGAGAGCATCGCGACCTGGTCACCGCGACCACAGGTCGCGATGGCTCGCTCGCGGTGGAAAATGAGATTTTTGGCAGTGAGCATCGCGACCAGTCACCGCGACCACAGGTCGCGATGAACTGCTCGCGATGAAAATGTCAAAATTTGGCAGTGAGCAACGCGACTAGTAGCGCGACCAAGGGATCGCGAGGAGTGCTCACGAGGAAGGCGGTGCAAACGCTCCAGTGAGTACCGCGACCTGGTGGCGTGACCACAGATCGCGACGACGGTCGCGGCAGCCGAAAAATATATAAAAAAAAGAAGCTTCTCGCAGAAGCCAGAAAACAGCACAGAGAGAAAAGAGAGGCAGAGAGCGAGAAAGAAGAAGAGAGAAAGAAGAAAAAGAAGAAGAAAAAGAAGAAGAGAAAGAAGAAGAGAAAGAAGAAGAAAGAAGAAAGAGAAAGAAGAAGAAGAGGAAGAAGAAGAAGAAAAGTGGAAGGAAAGAGAAAAGGAAAAGGAAAAGGAAATCGTGGAATCGCGATTTCTCGAACGAAAAACGGTATCCAGGTTGGTGTACTTTCGATTTCGGAATCTTTACGAAAAGTAATTCGTTATCGTTTTCGTTGAAAGTTCTCGTTTTCGATTTTCGTATGAAAATTGTTTATTTTACATGTAAAATCGATGATTGATATATCTATTGTTGATTTTGGAATGATTTTATGTTAGATCTCATTTTGATCGTGTTTTCGAATATTTCGATTTCGTTAGAAATACTTGATTTAGATTTTCGTATAACTATTGATTATGTTTCTTGAAGAATATTGTGTGAATTGTATGTTTATTGAGTAACTATTGTGAAATTTATTGCGAATATAGTTTATCGGAAACGGCCCTAGGATACGTAGACATAGAAATGGATATAGGAGGTTGGTATACCAGCTGGGTTTACTGAGCAGTACTGCGCCGATACTGATTGCTATTGATGATTATTATGTACTTCCTCATGGATTCGTCCAGAGGCAGGGAGACACGTACCTCCTCAGGATTCGTCCTGGGGGTTGGGAGCCACGTACCTTTCTAAGGATTCGTTCCTGGGATAGGGAGTTATGTACCTCTCTAGGTTCCGTACCCACGGTCCTAGAGTAGGGAGATACGTACCACTCTTAGGATTCGTCCTAGGGTGGGAGTTTGACCCATATTCCAGTCCTAGTATGTTGAGTATTCTAGCGGGCCAGATTTGAAGTGAATTGGGAAGTGAATTGAATGATTCTATTAATCGATTTTATATGTTGCTGTGAAAATTAAAGTGATGGAAACTGTTTTATGATTTGATTTTAAAGTTACATTGATTTAGAAATGATTAGAATTGAAATATATTGTGATATGTTTTATATTTAAAAGTTATTTATGATTTTTATGTACACCCACTAAGCTATATGCTTAGCGCGTTAGTTTTGTTTATAACGCGTAGGTACCGGGGATCCCGAGGAAGTTAAAGACTGAAGAGAGAGAGAGATTTGCTGACAGAGTCCCAGAGTTGTCACAATTGGGTAGCTATATTGTTGTTATATGTATATATTCTAAAAGCATGCATATATAGCAGATTTGTAACTATGTTTCAAAATATGCTTTGTAATTAATTATTTTGTGATTTCTGTTTTTCGTTTCTAGAATGTTTGTAAATATTGACTTTTGAATTATTTTATTTATAAACTGTATTGGAAAGTCGCACTAAACGGCAGAGTCCGCAATGGCTGAAATTGATATTGAAGTGTGGATATTGAATTTGTATTTGAATTGTTTTGTGGAAAAACAGGTGTTGGGAAAATCCGAAAAACAAACGGAACTCTGCCGAAATTTTTGTAAAAAGTTTATTGAATGGGCTCACAGTGATTTTAGAAAATTTATAAAAATGAATTTAGAAAGTTTTGAAAAACCGGTAGCGTTCCCTGGGTCGGTCCAGCCGGGTCGGGTCGGGGGGTGTTACATTTTTATTGGTATCAGAGCGCGGTTTAGGCATTTCTGGACCAAAGAGTCAGAATCTGTATATGCATGCATGCATTGTCTAAAGCTACCCATAGGAATGTATGACTCTAATCTGTAGACCTCTCTTCTGTCTGATATAGGATAAAAGAAATGGAAGGTAGCGGTGATAGACCTGAGAGTCCCGCCAGCGTGGCTGGGGGAGCATCTAGGGAATCAGTAAGTCCGAGAGTAGCGGACCCTGTACAGCCAGCGTTTATGCAGCAGATGGCTGAGTTCTTTCAAAATGTGGCTAGAGCAGCGCCACGGAGATCAGCCATAGAGCGGCTGGCTAAACATAGACCAACTGATTTCCATGGCAGAAAGGATGAAGATGCATCTGCCGCAGAGTATTGGTTTGAGAGGACGAACAGAATATTGGAGCAGATGCACTGCACACCTGAAGAGAGACTGGAGTGTGCAGTATCCTTATTGCAGGAGGATGCCTACCAGTGGTGGACCTCCATTATACAGACAGTGCGACCAGAGGATAGAACGTGGGATTTCTTTCAGAAGGAATTTCGGAGAAAATATATTGGTCGCATCTATTTGGATAATCTGAAGAGGGAATTTACCAACCTGAAGCAAAGGCAGATGACAGTGACAGAATATGAAAGAGAATTCGTCAGGTTGAGTAAATATGCGAAAGATATGGTGGCGACTGAGGTAGACAAATGTAGAAGGTTTGAAGATGGACTGAACGATTATATTCGCCTACAGGTTGTGTGAAATTCCTACTGTTTACATAATGAATTGTGAATATATGAATAGTATGTTAATGAGTTAAGCACTGTTACAGGTGGCTGCATTTGAATTTGACGATTTTACCAGACTTGTCTCGGCAGCTCTGAATGTAGAGAGAATTAAGAAGGAAGAGCAGGCCAGAAGAGACAGAGGGCAGCAGAGAAGAGGGGCAGGGCCATCCAGCTCATATCAGCCATAGAGTAAGAAATTTAAGGGATCACAGTCTAGTGGTCTAGTGCAGTCACAGAGGCCAGTACCCACAGCTAGGCCTGGTCAGTCTGCGACTTCTGTAGCCAGTACCCCTAGGAGTACAGGTAGGGGACCAGCCCCTGCATTGTGTGATCATTGTGGAAGAAGACATCCTGGGGAATGCTGGAAGCTTACAGGAGCCTGCATGAGATGTGGATCTCATGACCATTTCCTGAGGGATTGCCCACAGATGAGATCCCAGCAGCCAGAGAGATCAGCCTCTACTACTTCCAGAGGTAGGAGGCCTAGTCAGGCAATACCTGAGGGTGGTAGCCACAGAGGAGTGTCAAAGTCTGTGGCCAGACCTGATAGTCGAGCTCCTGCACGCGTTTATGGTGTTAGAGCTCAGGAAGACAAGGATGCTCCTGACGTGATAGCTGGTATTATTTCTATTTTTGATACTACAGCTATTGCATTGATAGATCCTGGTTCCACTCATTCGTATATATGTGATGCATTGTTGAAACAAAGAAGTTTGAAAACTGAACCTACTGCATATGATGTGTTAGTCAGTAATCCGATAGGTCAGAGTGTAGTAGTGAATCGTGTATATAGAAATTGTACGATTCGGATACAGGAGTGTGACTTTCCTGGAGATTTGATGGAGTTACCATTCCATGAGTTTGATGTGATCCTAGGCATGGATTGGCTAACTCGGCATAAAGTAGTGATCGACTGTGAACTGAAGCGAGTGACTCTCAGAACAGTAGATGGTGCAGAAATCATAATGGTGGGTGAAAGGAGGGATTTTCTCTCCAATGTTATTTCAGCCACTGTAGCCTGTAAACTGATTAGAAAGGGGTGTGAAGCGTATTTGGCACAGGTGGTTGATTCTAGAAAGGTTCATTCTGAAATCCAGAATATACCCACTGTGTGTGAGTTTGCAGATGTGTTTCCAGAGGAGCTTCCTGGTTTGCCACCTCAGAGAGAAGTGGAGTTTGTGATTGATGTGGTACCAGGTACGTCTCCAGTATCGATAGCTCCCTACAGAATGGCCCCAGCAGAATTGAAAGAACTGAAGATACAGTTACAGGAATTGCTGGATAAGGGCTTCATTAGACCCAGTGTATCCCCTTGGGGAGCTCCAGTCCTGTTTGTGAAAAAGAAGGATGGGTCATTGAGATTATGCATCGATTACAGGCAGCTGAACAAACTTACTGTCAAGAATAAGTACCCGTTGCCGAGAATCGATGATTTGTTCGATCAGCTGAGAGGAGCTTGTGTCTTCTCTAAGATAGATCTGAGATCAGGTTACCATCAGTTGAGAATAAAAGAGTCAGATATTCCGAAAACTGCATTCAGAACCAGGTATGGGCATTATGAATTTGTAGTGATGCCATTTGGGCTGACTAATGCACCTGCAGCCTTTATGGATTTGATGAACAGAATATTCCGACCATACTTGGATCAGTTTGTGGTGGTATTTATTGATGATATCCTGGTATACTCACAGACGGCAGAAGACCATGACAGGCACCTCAGAGTAGTATTGCAGATTTTGAGGGAAAAGCAACTGTATGGCAAACTGAGCAAGTGTGAATTTTGGTTGCCTGAGATTGCATTTCTGGGTCACATTGTGTCAGCAGAAGGAATTAAGGCAGATCCGAAAAAGATTGAAGCAATAGTGGAATGGAAGCCTCCCAGAAATGTTACAGAAGTCAGAAGTTTCCTAGGCTTGGCAGGTTATTATCGACGGTTTGTGAAGGGGTTTTCCTCCATAGCAAGTCCGTTGACTAAGCTACTGCATAAGAATGTCAGATTTGAGTGGACTGACAAATGCCAAGCAGCTTTTGACCGATTGAAGGCAATGCTTGTAGAGGCTCCAATCCTGATTCAGCTTGTTTCAGGTAAAGACTTTGTGATTTTTAGTGATGTCTCACACCAGGGTTTAGGTTGTGTATTAATGCAGGAAGGCAAGGTGGTTGCATATGCGTCCAGACAGTTGAAAACGCATGAGCAGAACTATCCGATTCATGATCTGGAACTTGCAGCCATAGTCTTCGCTTTGAAAATATGGAGGCATTACTTGTATGGTGAGAAATGTTATATATACACAGATCACAAGAGTCTAAAATATCTGCCTACCCAGAGAGAGCTTAATCTGAAACAGAGGCGATGGATGGAGTTGATTAAAGACTATGACTGTATAATCGACTACCATCCAGGGAAGGCGAATGTAGTCGCAGATGCTCTGAGCAGAAAAGCATTATTTGCTCTGAAGGCTATGAATGTTCAATTGCAGCTGAATCCAGATAATGCAGTAGTAGCTGAATTGATATGCAGACCCAGTCTACTTCAGCAAATTGCAGAAAAACAGAAGCAGGATGCTAAAATTCAGACGATATGTGAACAGATCCCAGAAGGGAAGCATCCGGATTTCTCAATCAGAGCTGACGGTATTGTGTGTTTCAGAGACAGGATTTGCATTCTAGATGATGAAGAATTGAGAAAGATAATCCTGACAGAGGCACACAGTAGTTCATATGCAATGCACCCAGGTAGCACAAAGATGTACAGAGATTTGAAAACACAGTATTGGTGGTCTGGTATGAAAAAGGATGTGGTGGAATTTGTGAATAGATGCATGACTTGTCAGCAGGTGAAAGCTGAATACCAGGTTCCATCGGGATTGTTACAGCCAATAGCAATACCCGAATGGAAATGGGATCGTATCACAATGGACTTTGTCACCGGATTGCCACTCACCCGGAGTAAATACGATGCAGTATGGGTTATAGTGGACCAATTGACAAAGTCAGCACACTTTCTACCTGTCAGAACTGACTATTCACTGGATCGACTAGTAGAATTGTACATCAGATAGATAGTCAGATTGCATGGAGTTCCTGTATCCATAATCTCAGATAGAGATCCGAGGTTTACATCGAGATTCTGGAAGAAGTTTCAAGAAGCCTTGGGTACTCGACTGAGTTTCAGTACAGCCTTCCATCCGCAGACAGACGGACAATCAGAAAGGGTGATTCAGGTGCTTGAAGATATGCTCAGGAGTTGTGTCATTGATTTTGAAGGAAGTTGGGCGGATCATCTTCCATTGATTGAATTCGCCTACAATAACAGTTACCAGTCGAGCATAGCTATGGCACCGTATGAGGCACTGTATGGAAGGAAATGCAGGACTCCAGTATGCTGGACAGAGTTAGGAGAGGACAGGTTAGTAGGCCCAGATTTGATTAGACAAACTGAGGAGAAGGTGAAGATTATCAAGGACAGATTGAAAGTTGCTTCTGACCGACAGAAATCCTATGCAGATTTGAAAAGAAAAGAGATAGAATATGAAGTCGGTGAGAAAGTGTTTCTGAAAGTATCTCCGTGGAAGAAAGTGCTCCGATTTGGCAGAAAAGGTAAGCTGAGTCCTAGGTTTATTGGGCCATACGAAATCATTGAACGTGTGGGACCAGTAGCCTACAGACTAGCTTTACCTCCAGAATTAGAAAAGATTCATAATGTGTTCCACGTTTCTATGCTGAGGAGATACAGATCTGATCCTTCCCACAAAGTTCAGGCCGAAAGTATTGAGATCCGACCAGACCTGACATATGAGGAGGAACCAGTGCAGATTCTTGATCGGGAGATCAAAGAACTAAGAAATAAAAGAGTGCCATTGGTGAAAGTCCTTTGGAGGAATCACAATGTAGAAGAGGCTACCTGGGAAAGCGAGGAAACGATGAGATAACAGTATCCGCAACTGTTTCATTGAGGTAAATTTCGAGGACGAAATTTCTTAAGAGGGGAAGAATTGTAACATCCCGGATTTCGAATTATTAAATTTAAATATGAGGAAATAAATTTTGTGATTGGAAGGGGTGTAAATGTAATTAAAAGTATGTTTATTTTTATGATTTCCAGGTGAACCAGATGGAACGGTTCAAAAATGAAGTATGAAAAAATTGAAAACTGAAGCAGAGAGCATCGCGACCTGGTCACCACGACCACAGGTCGCGATGGCTCGCTCGCGGTGGAAAATGAGATTTTTGGCAGTGAGCATCGTGACCAGTCACCGCGAACACAGGTCGCGATGAACTGCTCGCGATGAAAATATCAAAATTTGGCAGTGAGCAACGCGACTACTAGCGCGACCAAGGGACCGCGAGGAAGGCGGTGCAAACGCTCCAGTGAGTACCGCGACCTGGTGGCGTGACCACAGGTCGCGACGACGGTCGCGGCAACCGAAAAATATAAAAAAAAAGAAGCTTCTCGCAGAAGCCAGATAACAGCACAGAGAGAAAAGAGAGGCAGAGAGCGAGAAAGAAGAAGAGAGAAAGAAGAAAAAGAAAAAGAGAAAGAAAAAGAAAGAAGAAAGGGAAAGAAGAAGAAGAGGAAGAAGAAGAAGAAAAGAGGAAGGAAAGAGAAAAGGGAAAGGAAAAGAAAATGGAAATCGTGGAATCGCAATTTCTCGAACGAAAAACGGTATCCAGGTTGGTGTACTTTCGATTTCGGAATCTTTACGAAAAGTAATTCGTTATCGTTTTCGTTTTCGTTTTCGATTTCGTTGAAAGTTCTCGTTTTCGATTTTCGTATGAAAATTGTTTATTTTACATGTAAAATCGATGATTGATATATCTATTGTTGATTTTGGAATGATTTTATGTTAGATCTTATTTTGATCGTGCTTTCGAATATTTCGATTTCGTTAGAAATACTTGATTTAGATTTTCGTATAACTATTGATTATGTTTCTTGAAGAATATTGTGTGAATTGTATGTTTATTGAGTAACTATTGTGAAATTTATTGCGAATATAGTTTATCGGAAACGGCCCTAGGATACGTAGACATAGAAATGGATATAGGAAGTTGGTATACCAGCTGGGTTTACTGAGCAGTACTGCGCCGATACTGATTGCTATTGATGATTATTATGTACTTCCTCATGGATTCGTCCAGAGGCAGGGAGACACGTACCTCCTCAGGATTCGTCCTGAGGGTTGGGAGCCACGTACCTTCCTAAGGATTCGTTCCTGGGATAGGGAGTTATGTACCTCTCTAGGTTCCGTACCCACGGTCCTAGAGTAGGGAGATACGTACCACTCTTAGGATTCGTCCTAGGGTGGGAGTTTGACCCATATTCCAGTCCTAGTATGTTGAGTATTCTAGCGGGCCAGATTTGAAGTGAATTGGGAAGTGAATTGAATGATTCTATTAATCGATTTTATATGTTGCTGTGAAAATTAAAGTGATGGAAACTGTTTTATGATTTGATTTTAAAGTTACATTGATTTAGAAATGATTAGAATTGAAATATATTGTGATATGTTTTATATTTAAAAGTTATTTATGATTTTTATGTACACCCACTAAGCTATATGCTTAGCGCGTTAGTTTTGTTTCTAACGCGTAGGTACCGGGGATCCCGAGGAAGTTAAAGACTGAAGAGAGAGAGAGATTTGCTGACAGAGTCCCAGAGTTGTCACAATTGGGTAGCTATATTGTTGTTATATGTATATATTCTAAAACCATGCATATATAGAGGATTTGTAACTATGTTTCGAAATATGTTTTGTAATTAATTATTTTGTGATTTCTGTTTTTCGTTTCCAGAATGTTTGTAAATATTGACTTTTGAATTATTTTATTTATAAACTGTATTGGAAAGTCGCACTAAACGGCAGAGTGCGCAATTGTTGAAATTGATATTGAAGTGTGGATATTGAATTTGTATTTGAATTGTTTTGTGGAAAAACAGGTTTTGGGAAAATCCGAAAAACAAACGGAACTCTGCCGAAATTTTTGTAAAAAGTTTATTGAATGGGCTCACAGTGATTTTAGAAAATTTATAAAAATGAATTTAGAAAGTTTTGAAAAACCGGTAGCGCTCCCTGGGTCGGTCCAGCCGGGTCGGGTCGGGGGGTGTTACAGACTAAATCAATTGAATCCACAGGTGATACACATATCGATGTGTATATATAATTTTAGCTAATTTTAACATTGTAATAAAATAAAGAAAAGTTTGGACAAGATGAACATATTATTTAGTACATCCACCCATTCAAAGATTAAGGGGTTAATATATGTTTCATTCACATTCGTGATAGGGGTTCGAGTATCACATTTATTAATAATTAAATTAACAAAGTGTGGGGAAACCTTTACTTCGTAGTGGAAGTTACTTTCGGAACCGCTAGGTCTCAATTAACTTGGTGGTGTCAGTCTTAAAAAAAAAAAAAACATATCATCTTATTACACTGAGGGCATATGAGAAAATTTTCAGTATACCCGGCACAACTATTAAAACATTTGACACATGACAATGTTAGTTCTTATATATGGTTATATATTATAAAAAAAATATAAGAATTTATATTTTGAAGCGCGTAATTGATTATTAGTAATGCAATATACGATACATAAAATCATAATCAGCCGTTAACAATAATTTTGATGTGTATTACAATATTTTTAAATAATGAGGAAAAGATGGATATTAGAAGAATATTTATTGACTAATAAAAATGTCAAGATGTACACATGATAAATATATGTGTGTATATATATATATATACACACGTATTTATACTATCACAATTATTTAAGATACACATTTACATAATGAGCTTGTATTGTACAAGAAGATCTTAAATGAAAAAGGATGATGCATTCTACGTGCATGATAATGTTTTAATGAATATATGGACAGAAATTTATTAGCTAGCTAGCTAGCTATGGCAGTTCTCGAACCAATCAAAGTGAAGCGAGATGCTGCAGAGCAAGCGATAATGGAGAATGGTAAGCCATTGAGTCCAATGGCTCGTATGTTTCATGAACCTGACTCCAACATCTACATCATTGTCATGCTCGGTTGGAAGACCAAACTCGACCCAGAAGTCTTCAAGGCAAACTTGAACCACACCCTGCTTAAACACCCTCGTTTCACTAGTTTGCAGGTAAAGATAATTTGTATAAACAAATTATCAGATGCGATATCCACCATATATATACTGGACCTTGAATTATTTCCAGCCAATAGATCATATACTTCTAGGTATACTAATGAGATTGGTTTGGTTTGATTTTTATTTGTTGTTTTCCACATATTAATAGCGAAGAACTAAAAAAATTTTATTTGTTAGCTAGACAATCTTATAATTAGAAAGTTTAGGATTCACATTGTGTTGAAATTTTAATGCATTACAAGAAGAATTAATCTTTTACTGTTGAGAAAATATATTGCATTTTATGGTATAAGAGTATCATAAATAAAAGTTTTGCAGTGAAGTTTCTACAGCAGAAAATTTAAAATTTTTATTATTTATTATACATTTATATCTGCTGTTAACAAGTTGCGTAAAATATAACTTTGTCCTACATTACCCATTTTTTTTTTTTTCTTCTAATAAATGCATGAAGTCACTATAAGCAGGGATGGACCTCTTTGAGGGCCAGGTCCTCTCAATTTTTTTTATTTAAATATAAAAAATTAAATTTTATATATATAGTAATAGATCCTGAATCCTGGACCTGGTCTTTCCAATTTTTGTCTTCTCTTTCCGTTCCTCACTATAAGTCTTTAATCAATCAAGCTAATGCTTCAACAAAATTCATTTTCTGCAATAGATTTCACAAACTTTTGAATTAACAAACCTTTCCCTTTGTGTGGTTTTGAAATGTGTTGTCTTGTAATTTTTTTGCATCAATTGATCGATGGACCGACGACAGGTTGTGAACGAGACAGTTGAAGGGGGTTTAAAGTGGGTTCCAACAAAGGTGGACTTGGACAAACACGTTATAGTCCCAAAACTGGACACGATCAACAGCATCGAAAATTCTGACAGGTTCGTGGAAGATTATGTCTCTAACCTGAGCAAAACCGCAATTGAAATGTCGATTCCGATGTGGGATCTCCACCTCCTCAACATCAGAACCTCTGACGCCGAGGCCGTGGCCGTTTTCCGCATCCACCACTCTCTTGGCGATGGCACCTCTCTCATGTCCCTCTTGCTCGCTTCCACTCGTAAAGTATCCAACCCGGAGGAAGTACCTACGCTTCCTTCGACAACCACGAAGAGGGCTGATTCTTCCATCTCCGGTGGCGGGTTCCGGGGATGTTTGGTTAAGATTTGGTTGCTTTTCATATTACTTGGTAACACTTGTGTTGATGTTGTGATGTTTCTTGCTACGGTGTTCGGGTTCTTAAAGGATACCGAAACGCCACTCAAAGGTGGGAGGGGATGTGGATCCAATTCTCGGCGAATTGTTCATAGAACAGTCGATTTGAATGATGTTAAATTTGTGAAGACCGCCATGAATACTGTTAAGTGCATGAAAGTTCCATTTGTGCTTATTTGGTAACCTTCCAAAAACTAGCTACTAAGCTAACCAAAATACATATATTTTAATCTCAAAAGTTTTTTTTAAGTTTGTTCTTAAACTAATTACTTATTTTATAATTCAGGATTCAAAATTAATTAAAAATTAATTCTTTCTTAAGTTACTTTTAAAAATATAATATTAGAAAAAAAATTAACTTTTAATTAATTTACCAAATACTTTTTGGATCATAAATTATAAATCAAATGATTATTTTATAAGTGATAACAATATCAGACGTAGCAATTTAGAAACTCTATTTATGCATATGCCATTTTGGATGGCTACTCTTATATTCATTAAGCTTTTGTATCGTACATATTTTCTCTACAATCTCCATATAAACCTAATTTTACTTTTGTAACATGTGGTAAATACAGACAATCAATGACGTTCTACTAGGAGTTACTCAAGCAGGCTTGTCTCGCTATCTCAGTCGTAAATATGGTGAGCTTCTAATCTGAAAATCTATTTATTTTATTTCAATTTCGATCGATGTTTCAAAAAAAAGAACAAAGAAGTTAACTCAACACACAGACACACACACACACACACATATATATATATATATATATATATATATATATATATATATATATATATATATATATATTTTCTTTCTAATTAACTATACAGGGGAGAGTACAATTGATAAGGGAGCATCAGAAAGGAAAAACAATCTTCCAAAAAATATTCGTCTTAGGGCAACATTTTTCATCAATATTAGACCTATTCCTGGTATTCAAGTGAGTATACATATACTTCTCATATTCATTCTGATTTTTAATTCTTAAATAGTCAAGTCTTATCTGTTGGATGTATCTAATCGTTAGAAATTGAAACAAATTACAGGAGGTTGCTGATATGATGAAGAAGGGTTCATTAGCGAGGTGGGGTAATGAGATTGGATTTGTACTCTTCCCTTTCAAAATTGCATTAAGAGATGATCCGTTAGATTATGTTCGAGATGCTAAAGCTGCAATTGATAGGAAGAAATCTTCTCTAGAGGTTTATTGCTCTTTTTACATGGCCAAATACTTTCTCAAGTTTTGTGGCATGAAGGTATATATATACATTAATTGCTCTCAACTCTACTCTATTAATTATTTTAATTAACTCATTTTAACTAAGTACATGCTTAATTACATTTGTAATCAAATTAAATATAATTAAGAACAAAGATTTAATTTGTAATACATTTAAGAACAATGACTTAATTCATTAGCCAGGTGGCAATATGTTTAGTGCACACGATTAAAATATATAGTACGTTCGTCTTATCCAAATTTTTTTAAAAAATTATTTTTATGGATATAAAAAAAGGAAAAAAAAAACGTAAGTAAATATATAAATAATAGTATTTTTGTAAATGAACTTTTGTGGGGCTAAGGAGGTCTTGGAGTCATTCTATATTTGTATTTGTTGGAATCAATATTTCAGCTGCGTTTATTGTTATAATGTACGATTTAAGTAGGTCTTGACCGAGCTCTAACTTATTATTCAGTTAAAATAAAAGTTTTGATAGTTACACCTAAATATTCATACGAGACTCAGATTGGATACTAGATTGCTTTGAAACTCAACTAAAAGTACCAAGTGTTATTTCCATTGGCAACATTAAAATTACAGGGGTGAAAATGATAATATTTCATCATAGGGTAAATCAGGGATGGGCCAAAAACATTTACTTAAAATAAAGTATAATAAAAAAAAAAGACAAAGTAAAAAAAAATATAATTGAAGAAGAAATTATATAAAACATTTAAAAGAATTCTTTAAAAATATTTTGAGGGATGCCACGGAGAGTAAATATGATTTATACCTATTATATTATATATATATCATATAATCTCGTGATCGGTCTCACATAATTTAGAATTAAAATTATAACAAAGTGACCAAAAAGTTTGATATTATGGATTTAACTTAAATTTCAACTTATCATATAAAATTTTTATTTAACTAACCTACGCACTATACCCATTAATTTCATGTGTTACATATTAAATTTCATAAAATTTCAACATATCATGTTTGGAAATTTAAATTGAGTTCCATCTTCCATGACATTGCAAGCAAAAATACAATTATGATTGCGTAGTGCGTACGATGTTTTGGCTCGAAAGGGGACAAGACAAAATGAAACTTTATTGCTTCCAACAATTTATAAAGTAAATAATTGATTAGATTGTGAAGTCAATTCTAGTTAGACATGCTTTTCAATGTACATGTAACGCACGAGATACACGAAGCCGACGGGACTTAAATGAATTTGAGTTGTTGGCTTCCAATCATGAAAAGTGAAGCTGGTCGAGTTCGATGTATCTTTATCTGGATAAATTACATATAACTTATTTGAAGTTTATCTTTTTATTGGTCGAAATAATTTATAAAAATATTAGTTAAAGTTAACTAATTTAAGAGTATTTTAATTATTTTAATTTATTTTTTAAATATCTTTTTAATAAAAAAAAAGCTTAAGGTTTCTACCATCTTTCTCATTTGAGATGGGTGGTGAAAATTTATTTTAAAAAAATTAAAAATTAAAAGTTAAAAATTTGACATCTTTACCATCCACTTAAAGTAAATGGTGGAAATTAATAAAAAAAAAAGAAAGAGAATCTGACAATTTCCGTGGAGATCCGCAAATCATGGGAGGCGAACATCGTCCCCTGGTGCGATGAAGGGGAAGTGAAAAGCCTTCCCTTGTAGTCTCCAATGGAGGTGATCTCTCATGGTGGACCTCAATGGATTTGATGATTTTTTAAAATTTTTATATTTTATATTTTTTCATTTTAAATAAATCTATAACATCCACTTGGATGTGGAGATTTATATTTTTTTTTGTTTTATTTTTTTTAATTAGGGTATTTTGATATTTTTACATTTTTAAAACAGTCAACAGTTTAACTTTAATAATTTCGGAGTAAACTGTTAGTGTTTTAATAAGTTGATTTTCTCTGTAAAACAATAAACTCTAGATAGGTTGTCTGTAATTTTTATATATATATAACTAATTGACTAGATCTTACATTTAGTATCTGAAATATATCCATTTTGAAGATGATAATGTTATAACTCATATATATTCATTGTATCAAAAACTTGTTTGTGTTTATTTGTCGAATCTTTGACAAGATTTGACAAATAAACACAAACAAGTTTTCAATGCAATGAATATATATGAGTTATAACATCATCATCTTCGAAATGGATATATTAGGTATTAAATGTTATCCAGACTTGACAAATAAACGCAAACAAGTGTTCGATATAATAAATATATATGAGTTATAACTTCATTGGATATATTTCAGGTACCAAATGTAAGATGTAGTCAATTAGTTATATATATATATATAAAATTTGTCTTTAACAAACTTCTCAATAATTTCATCTATTTACTTTTTTTTTTTTTTGCTGTTCATACATCAAGTGATTAGTGTACATTTTATTTATATTAGTGGTGGGTTCAAGTCCTATTATACATATTTATCAATATGTGTGTGGAGTTTTCTCTCCGTATTGTAGGAGTATATCATGCCAGTGATTTCCGGAGTAAGATATTATAACTATATATGTAGTGATTGATCCATATCATGGGAGTAGATATTTCCCAATTTTAGAAGTAAGATATCTAGACTGTTCATGTAGTGATCGATTTTGATTGGCTGGTCTTGGCAAACTTGTATTTAATCTTATACTTGTGCTGCTAAAAACAATATATATATATATATATATATATATATATATATATATATATATATATATATATAACTTAAGGACTTTGATAAAATTTAATTTACTTTTTATAAATTTTAATGTTTTTTTTTGGTGAGGTTATATTAACTTAAAATTTTAATTTAAATTGTGTGAATTTAACATCCATCCATTTATGTGGTCTAAATATAATGATTTTTGTCCTGATCTAAGCGTTATAAAATTAAGAACAAATGAATGACTAGATATTAAAGTCACAATTTCAAATCAAATTTTTAAGTTGATTTATCCTTAGTATCACTTCCTCATGATCTAAGCGCCACAATTAATTACATGATTTTCTTACAAAAATGAATGCATCTCTTAAATATGTTAATGAATGCATCTCTTAAATTCCTGTCTCATTATTGTTTTATTAGATTATCATTAATTAATAATTAACCTGCATAATTTTCTTAGTTTTTTTTTCTATCGTAAAAAGCTCTAACAAAGGACTCCAAGAAGAAAATTTCTTTTGAAATTGCAAGATTATAAAATTAATTACAAATCTGTCAGGATTTACTGAGATCAATTATTAAACATACGGCTCGTATATCTACGATCATAACGGGAGACATTTACTCCCACAATAAGGGGAGAAAATCACATACACATTCATGTCGGTAAATACGCATTGTGAGATTTGAACCCTCACCAGTAAGGTGGAAGGAATGTACACTAACTACTTCAGTTATGGGTAGATGTGTCTCAACAAAAAAACTTTTTAATAAATTTCTTAGTAATTTTATAAATATAATGGTTTATGTCTAACTCAACCAAATATTCAAATCCAAGTATGAAATTTCTTGCACATCTACCTATAATTCAAGTGGTAGGTCCCGTAAAACTTATAATTAACCTTGTAATCGTATAATTTTTTTTTTTAAAAAAATAGGGCTTTTCTTCCAAATGTTGAAGCTTTATCAACTTTTATTATGTTCAAAACTCAAGTTGAAAAGCAATTTGAAACATCCATTAAAGTTTTACATACATATATGGGAAATGAGTTTCAAGTCTTTGCTTCTTATCTTAGGCAGCAAGGTATTTTGCTTCATTTTTTTTGTCCTTATACTCATCAACAAAACGGGGTCCCTGAACGAAAACATAGGCATATAATAAAAACTGGACTTACCTTACTTGCACATGCTAAATTGCCTTTAATTTTCTAGACTGAAGCTTTTTAACAGCTACTGTGTTGATAAGCAATTTACCTACTCATATCCTGCATCATAAATATCCTTTTAAGTCCATGTTTTATAGAAACCAAATTATCACTACCTCAAGACCTTTGGTTGTGTCTGTTTTCCTTATTTAAGGCCTTTCACTAAACAAAAGTTTGGTTTTCATTCTTCTAAGTGTGTCTTCATAGGTTATAGTCTACAACACAAAGGTTATAAAGTGTTTGCATCCTTCAGACATAATTTATCTTTCTAGAAATGTGATCTTTTATGAGTTTGAATTTCCATATCTTACTTTATCTTAATCTAAGTTTGATGCATCTGGTTCTGTTCAATCTTCAATAATTCCTTTATCTATTTTTAATAATATGTCTGCTGGTTCTATATCTTCTGCCCAACATCTTAATTCTACATTATATCTTCCTAAATCATCATCTAATCAACAACATTCCAGTTCTACATCTTCCCCAAATATTTTTGTTGAGCTCAATCCACCTAAATCCATTGTTTCTACTCACCTTATGATCACTAGGTCTAAAGTAGATACTTTCAAACCCAAAGTGTACTCGGCTATTTGTCAATTTCCTTGTGCCAATCTTATTGAGTCTGAACTAACATCTGTCAAATTAGTTCTTGCTGATCCTAAATGGAGGTTAGCCATGTATAATGCCTTAATTAAGAATAACACTTGGACTCTAGTTGCTTCCAGCTCAAATTGTAACATTGTTGGCCACAAATGGGTCTTTAGGACCAAGTACAAGCCACATGGGTCTGTAGCCAAATATAACGCTAGGCTGGTGGCAAAGGGGTTCCATCAGACCCTTGGGGTAGATTTTTCTAATACCTATAGCCCTGTTATCAAATCCTCCACAATTAGGGTAATGTTCCCAATAGCTGTCACTTTTGGATGTAATATTCAACAGGTAGATGTCAATTTCTCAATGGAGATTTGTAAGAATTAGTATTTATGAAGTAGCCTATTGGTTTTATTAGTTCCAATTTTCCTCATCATGTGTGTAAGCTCAATAAGGCTCAATATGGTCTTAAGCAAGCCCCTCGAGCATAGTTTCACAAGCTCAACGCTGCTCTCTATCTTGGGGCTTTAATAATTCTTCTTCTAATTGTTTCCCTCTTTATAAAAAGGCAGAATTCAATCTTCTATATGTTCTTGTGTATGTTGATGACATACTCATAATTGGAACTAATAGTGCTCTCATTCACAGAACCATCACAGATTTGAATTCTAAATTTGCCTTGAAAACCCTTGAATAAGTGAATTACTTTCTCGATTTTTAGCCTTTTCGAAACTCACAAGGCATCCTTTTAACCTAACCAAATATATCTTTGATTTTCTTGGTAATACCAATATGCCGACCTTAAAGCCCTGCAACACACCTCTTTGCTCGAGTACTTATAAGCTGTCTCTTTTTTGTGGATCCAGCTTCTCAAATCCCACTCTTTATCAGAGCACGATTGGGGCTTTTCAATATTTGACCTATATCAGGACTGATATTGCTGTTGCAGTGAATAAACTGAGCCAATTCTTGGCAGCTCCCACTGATATTCACTGGCAAGCCTGTAAACACATACTCAGATATTTGAAGGGTTCTACTGGTCATGGTCTTCTTTTTCAGCCTGGATCTCAGTTGTATATTGAGGCTTTTACAGATGCAGATTGGGTCTCATGTACTGATGATTGTCGTTTCACAAGTGGTTGTTGTGTGTTACTTGGTTCCAACCTCATTACTTGGTATTCTAGGAAGTAAAAAGTAGTTGCTACAGAGGCTGAGTATCGAGCATTGTCTCAAGCTTTTACTAAGGTGTTATGGCTTAGTTCATTGTTTAAAGAACTCGGGATGAAACTCACTGGTGTGCCTGTAATGTGGTATGACGATACAAGTGCTGGTTCTTTTGCCCATAATCAGGTTTTTCACTCCAGAACCAAGCACGTTGAAGTGGATGTGCAATTTATTCGTGAAAAAAAAAATTGCTAGTGGTCAGCTGGTTGTCCAGTATGTACCTACAAAATCACAAACTACAGACTTCTTGACCAAGGCTTTGCCTCACACTCGATTTGAGTTTATTTGCAACAAAATGAATCTTGCCAATTCTCCTTAGTTTAGTTTGAGAGGGCATGTGAAGGTACCTTGTATCAGCGGGTGATCTAGCCTCTTCATACATTGTTGATACTGCAGAGCATGTTGTGGATCATCATCAAGATGGACAAGTGTTGAGTTGTCACTTGGCAGCTGGTAGAGCCACTAGGCA
Organism: Xanthoceras sorbifolium; assembly: GCA_003430845.1. NCBI lineage: Eukaryota > Viridiplantae > Streptophyta > Magnoliopsida > Sapindales > Sapindaceae > Xanthoceras > Xanthoceras sorbifolium. The sequence continues at coordinate 2,755,775 of CM010617.1, forward strand.
ATAGATGAATAGAGCTGATATGTAATGTGTAATAAGTCTATTCTATGTGCTTTGGTGTATCTGATTATAACTGTTTAGCATTATCGTTATTGTTAGTGTATTTGTATTAGCCAATGATCAGTTGATTAAGTTATCGCTTGGATTGCTGACTTGTCATGTTCAAAGGCTGATATTAATTTACTGCTACATATCAATGGCTTATCTAGATTTGTATATATATATATATATATATATATATATATATATATATATTGTGATTTGTAATCGATTTCTCACATAGTAAAAAAACACCATTTTCTTTCTTCTTGTTAAACATGAATCCTCTCTAATTTTCCAAGTTCTTCTTTTGTTTTCTCCAGCAAAACCTAATCACGGGTTTTACAGGGTGCAATAATAGATCGACAAGAGCAATCAATATTGAAACAGATATATCTAGTCCAAATTCCGAAACCCACGTGTTCCATGAAATATAAATGTAAATATGCATGGCCTTTTTTTTCCAACCAAAAATGATGTCAATACTTTCGTCACAAACATGACAATCATGACACAGTAACTGTGTCTCCTCTATATAAAGAGAGAGTAGCCATGAAATTTGAAAGACAAGCTCACTGGCTCTTGTAGTTCTCCTACGTACCCACAAACACTTAATTAATTGAAAATTTAGATTGAGAAATATGGGAGTTCTCAAACCAATCAAAGTGAAGGCAAACGTCGTAGAAGATCAAGTGATGGAAGGTGGTGAACCATTGAGTCCAATGGCTCGTATGTTTCATGAACCTGACTCCAGTGTCTACATCATTGCTATGATTGGATTCAAGACACAAATTAACCCGCAAGTTATCAAAGCCAACTTGGTTCATACGTTGCTCAAGCACCCTCGTTTCTCTAGTTTGCAGGTAATTAATTAAACAACATATCACTATATATAGCATGACATATATATATATATATATGATTTTGCATGATTATATTGTTGTGTATATATGTAATTATTTTACGCACGGAATCTTGGATATTATTTCAACATTTTTATATTTAGTAAATTCTAATTCTTTACGTTTGCAATCAAATATCCAGCCCTTAATAAAAATTACATCTATGTAAACATCTTATGAAAATACAATGCACATGCCTTCACAGCTCTGGTGGGGACTAAAGTATAAAAAGTTTAAAATTAAAGATATGTATTTAAAAAAAAATTAAAAATCTTTTTTAAAATTTTTTTTGGGCCCCCAAAGAGATCCTTCCTGGTGGGCATGTCCCATTCCACTTCAATGGCGGGGTTCAAATTTTACCATGATATTTAGCAGCATGTACGAGAGTTTTCTCCACATTATGTGAGAGTAAATATCTGAGCCGTACTTATAGTGATCAGGGGCGGAACAGGTGGACAATATTTGGGGGGGCCAGGCCATATATTTTTAATTTTTTAATATATAAATAAAATATTAAAAAAAAATTTACATACAAAATTTTTTTTTTTCAAAAATTGGGGTGGGGGGCCAGGGTCCCCCCTGGCCCTCAAAGGGGTCCGCCCCTGATAGTGATTAATCTTGACAAATCTCAAACGACCTCTGACCCATTTGGTGTCAACATTTTTTTATTTTTTAAAAGGAACCTTAATAGGTACAATTATTTCTTCATAAAAATAATGGTGATTAATATATATGTCAATTATTGGGCCATAACAATAAATGTCAAGATGCATGAACTCAACTAATCTAGTCTTAATCAACACAACTAATCAGTCTTAATCCAATTAAAGTATGAAAATATGTTGTCGTATTTAACAGGTACTATTGATTGAAAATTACACTCGTGTGTCTTCAAAGAACTATTGATTCATACATACAAGGATCTAGTGTTAAATCAACAAAATATTATTATTTCGATCATATTTTCTTCATGTAATTACTGTTTGGTTAATGGCTGCAGGTTGTGGACGATACAGTCGCAGGAGGATTGAAATGGATTCCAACAACTGTGGATTTGGACAACCATGTTATTGTCCCAAAACTTGAACCATTAAACAACAACATGGATTCTCCAGACAAGATTGTGGAAGATTATGTCTCAAACCTAAGCAAAACCACGATCGAAATGTCGATACCGATGTGGGATCTCCATCTCCTCAACATTAAGACCTCTACTGCTGAATCAATGGCTGTTTTACGCGTCCACCACTCTCTTGGTGATGGCACTTCTCTCATTTCTCTCTTCATTGCTTCTACTCGTAAGGTATCCGACCCGGAGACACTACCTACCCTACCCACTGTGAAGAAAGCCAATTCTAGTACTAAATCTTCAAGATGGTTTTTGGGAAATAATTACTTGATCAGATTATGGTTGGTTCTGTCACTATTTTGGAACACTTTTGTTGGTGTTTTGGAGCTTCTTGCTACGGTGTTCATGTTCTTGAAAGATACTGAAACGCCACTCAAAGGTGGGTTCGGCAATGGAGGAGCTAGTGCTAGTACTTCTCGAAGATTTGTTCACAGAATGGTCAGTTTGGATGATGTCAAGCTTGTCAAGAATGCCATGAATACTGTAAGTTTCATATAAACCGTTTAAAAGAAAAAAAAGGAACAGATAAAAAAAAGTTTATATTAAGTTCTCCGTTTATTTTAAAAAATATTATTTTGAAATCTGACTCCGAACGGATCAAATGTATTGCCGAGATCTGCTGAAATCAAGAATTATATGCACGACTTGAATATCTAATCTCACGACCGAGCGAAAGTTAATTTTTTTTTAAATTTGCATTTAACTATTAAAACTATTTTTGGATACATCCCAATGAAACAATTTTTTTAAAAAAATACTGTTGTTTTAAAATATTTTAATCTTCCTAGTTTTATTTTTAATATTTTTAAACCAAACCTCAATGCCTGGAGGGATATTTGAGAAATAAAAAAAAAAAATTACCGAAATTTACCTTTTAAAATATTTTTAAGTGTTATTAAATTTTTTTTTCTCATGTTTAAGTTTTTATTAATTGATTTTTGTAGACAATAAACGATGTTATGCTAGGAGTCACTCAAGCAGGCTTGTCTCGCTATCTTAACCGAAAATACGGTGAGCTTTGTGTTATTTATAATTTGATTTTATTGTAATATGATCTAGTTTTTATGCAAATTATTATATGTGTGTCACAAAACTAAATGAAATCAAATTAATAATATTATATAATCATCAAATTTCTCTTGATGAAACATGCATTAATATATATATATATATATATATATATATATGTGCGCGCGCGCAGGGGATCGATCTAAAATGGACAAGGGAGTATCAGAAAAAAATAACAATCTCCCCCAGAATATTCGCCTTAGAGCAACTTTTTTCATGAACATTAGACCATCTTCAGGGATTCAGGTGAGTGCCGATTTTCTTGTTCATCTTCTAAGAATTCTTTTGTTTTTTTTTTTTTTGTAAATTTATATTACATATATTATGACGCTGTCCTTTTAGTTATTAATGCCTTTTTACGGTTATCAGGTATGGAATCCTACACATTTATTTATGAAGATAGAATAGTATGTAATTCTCTGACGTACACATCGTGGCTCTGACTTTTATATATTAATTAATTTGGTCTGTGAACAGGAATTAGCTAATATGATGAAGAAGGAGACTTTAGCTAGGTGGGGCAATCAGATTGGTTATTTACTCTTCCCCTTCACAATTGCATTGAGAGATGACCCATTACATTATCTTCGAGAAGCCAAAGCAACAATGGATAGGAAGAAAGCTTCCCTAGAGGCTTCTTACTCATATTTTATGGCGAAATATTTTCTCAAGTTCTGTGGTTTTAAGGTACTGTTTCTATACTCCATTTTAGCCTCTTCAAATATATAATATATATATATATGTACACGTGTTATACTGTACATTTTTTTTTATATAATCGGAATCCTGTACAAAAACATGCGGGATTCGGCATGTGAACCAGTTTATACATATTCACAAACCAAACACATTACTTCTAGTGAGATTATTTTTTTTCTTTTTTCTTGGTTATACAAATGGAAACTTTGATTAACTATATAAGAACTCTACCTTTTCAAATACGAACAGTTGGCGAGTTTTCCATCTGCAACAACATTGTGGTTCTCAAATGTACCTGGACCTCAAGAAGAAGTAAGTTACTGTGGCCATCCTGTGGCCTATATTGCTCCAAGTTGCTATGGACAACCCAATGTGAGTATCAATATATTAATGTTCCTCCATTTATTTAAATTATCTTATAAAGCTGATACACTAATTGATTAAATAACGTTTATTATTACAGGGACTGATGATTCATGTGGTGAGTTATGTGAACAAGATGAGCTTCATTTTATCTGTTGATGAGAGCATAATTCCTGATCCACATCAACTCTGCGATGATCTTGAAGAATCTCTCAACCTCATGAAAAATGCAGTCACTGAAAAGGGACTACTTTAAGTTAATAATATACATACATACATATATATATGGTGTGTAAATCAAAATAAGTGAAGAGGGCATAGTCTATGTATATCTAGCTACTAAATTCCCTCCCTGTTGTTTCGAATTATGAAGTTAGTAAATCAATTAATGTGATATTAATTTACTGGAATTCAATGGGTCTTCTTTTCTATAGATTTTGTTAAGTCTATATTCTCTCCATTTAGATAGTTCATAGTTGTTTTCTTTTTAACCTATCTTATATTAGATTTTTCGATGGGTACGTAAGATTCGTTAGTCGCAGCCTAGGTGATATTTTTGTTTTCATTCAATAAATTTCTTTCATACCATCGAGGTTCTTAAAAAATAATAATAAAGAATGTATTTTGTTTTCACTTATACATGAATGTACCACCGGATGGCCATAGTACGTAATTTACTTCTCGAAATACATTCTTTATAAAATGTATGAAACTCTAGGAAAAGCAATCACGACGGAACTCTATGATTTAAAAAAAAAAATTGTAGGACAATTTTAATTTGGGCGAGGGCGACCGTCTGGGGCACCAGGCTTAAAGGAATCTAATTTTTGTTTTAATGTAAGGCTAATATATATGTAAGCTTAGTGATTTAAAAGTCCAAATATAATATATATATATATATATATATATATATATATATATAAAAAAAAATATTTTAGAGATAGAAATTTCCATATCAAAAAGTCGGATAATAAATTAAAAATAATTAAATGTGTGGTGGCCTAGCCTTCCACTGGTTACAGCCATAAAAAAAAAATTAGGACGAATTGCAATGGAGTACCCTGATGTTTGACCATATTACGATGAAATCGTAAGTTTAGCTTTAATTACACATTAATACCCTCATTTAGTTTACTTGATCAAAAATAAAAGTTTGACCAAAATTTTTACCTAAAATAACAAAAATTCCTATGTTTAAAAAAAATAAAAAAATATTAATTATTAAAATTAAAAAAAAATTAAATAATTAAAAAATTTAATTTTTTTTAATTTTTAATTTTTTTAATTTTAATAATTAATATTATTTATTTTAATTAGAGGTATTTTTATCATTTTAGATAAAAATTTTGATCAAACTTTTATTTTTGACCAAGTCAACTAAAGGAGGGTACTAATGTGTAATTAAAGCTAAACTAATAATTTCATTGCAATTGGTCAAACGTCAGGGTGCTCCATTGCAATTCGCCAAAAAAAAAAATATATCTAGCAAAATTTATTAGAAATTATCTAAATATAATAGGTTAGGACCTCATTTTAAGTTCAAGTCCCGGGCTAGCCCTAATTTTAATAGGATTAGAAATCCTAAACAGGCTAAAAGCATAAATCACAATTAAGTTCAGAATAGTTTTATCATTAGTAGGTTTTCCTAAGGGTAGCGAAAAGGGAACAAAAATACCTCAAAGTAAATGAAAATGTAGCCAAAATTTGAAGTTTTTCTTGTTCATCACCATTCAAGTGTCCTCTTCTTTCATTACTTTGCTTTCGTGTACTCACAACTCATAAGCATTAAAAATAAGAGAGGAGCGCCGTGCATCGGATGCACAACCCATCTCCTGGTCTGTCCTCATGATATATGCCATAAAGTAAAATATGCCACATTGCACTTGGTCATAATGTGGATGTATGGTGCATCGAATGACCCAATTATTTTCCCTGAAACAAACAACAAAGTTCAATAAAATAAACGTACTAAATCAACTCAGAGCTCAAGTGGTTAGTGCACTTTTCCTTTACATTCTTGATAGGCATTCAAGTCCTATCTCTAGTAGTGAGTTTTCGCAACATTTCACTTCCCAGCCTTATTTTACGAGCTCATATGTAGTATTTATTATCTTGAAGGTCGAACAAAAATGTGAATGAGATGGTGGTTGTGCAGTCACCCTCAAGTAGCATATGATCATCAAGATTCGAAAAATTATGATACCCTAATACAATGTGATCCGCGGAGGCTACGAATATATACTTTGTTGTAAACATCTTGTGCATAACACATGGTCACCGGCCGCGAGCTACTAACACGGGTTTTGTAATGGACAACATGAAGCTCAAGAGCATCACCATAATATTCGTCAAATGCAATAACAAGGCATAGAACAAGTTCCATCAACTTACAGTTATACCTCAAGTAGGTTCAGTATTATTTATTTAATTAATTAAATATGGTGTGTACAATATATAAATAAGTGAAGAAACCAAAAGGGCTAGAAAATAAAGATAGTAAATATATAGTGTGATATCTTACTGGATTCATTTATCTGTTTCACAAGAGGAGTGCAGGATTGTCACAAATTTTCTGATGAAACTGAAAATGCTGTAATTAACTAAATATAAACACGCAAGTTCCATTTAGAAAAACTTTGAAATCCTTTGATCGGTTTCTTTAAAAAATGTTTCAAATTTGGTTGTTACTTTCGATCTGACGAAGCTAAAAGCTAGATAAATAGTTGAATCAGCGACAAACATACTTTAAAGGAGCAATTTTATTGATGGATAAACAAAAATAACAATTATGCAGTCGGATTCAAGCTTAAATAGAAAAATAAACCCATTGCGAGGGATTAGGATTCCTAAATATCAAATTTTACCCTAAACGGCAATTTGAGTTATTTACTAATTCTAATATATCTTTCCTAAACAAAACAAACATTTATTGAAATCGACAATTTCTATGAGAATCCGAAAATACTACCAAAAACAAAAAAAAAACTAACAAACGAAAGCTTATTCGACTGAATTTGGAAAAAGGGCTGTGAATCACAACGTGAAACCCAGTGAACTTTGTAGGTTCGTTAAAATAAATTCAACAACATATTATGGGTCCAAACTTGAGATCGTTTTGTTTTAACCTGTGTCGCGGGCTTCCAGAAGTGTCCTACATCACTTTCACTTCGAATCTCCTAATTTGAAATGATGATAAACAACAATGCCAGTAACAAACATAACTACTAGAGTTCAACATAACAAGTGATATTAATTAATTTGGTCTGTGATATTAATTTACTGGAATTCAATGGGTCTTCTTTTCTATAGATTTTGCTAAGTCTATATTCTCTCCATTTAGATAGTTCATAGTTGTTTTCTTTTTAACCTATCTTATATTAGATTTTTCGATGGGTACGTAAGATATAGTAGTCTCAGTCTAGGTGATATTTTTTGTTTTCATTCAATAAATTTCTCTCGTACCATTGAGATTCTTAAAATATAATAATAAAGAATGTATTTCGTTCTCACTTATACAAGAATGTATCACCGGATAGCCACAGTACGTAACTTACTTCTTCTCGAAATACATTCTTTATAAAATGTATGAAACTCTAACAAAAGCAATCAAGACGGAACTCTATGATTTTAACAAAATTACAGGACAATTTTAATAGGATTAGAAATCCTAAATAGGCTAAAAGCATAAATCACAATAAAGTTCAGAATACTTTTATCATTAGTAGGTTTTCCTAAGGGTAGCCAAAAGAAAACAAAAATGTCTCAAAGTAAACGAAAATGTAGCCAAAATTTGAAGTTTTTCTTGTTCATCACTGTTTGGGGGTAAATTGATAATCACTAACAGAATAATATATTAAATATCAAAGAAATTATAACAAGTCTCAAAAGTGATTAAACGACGACACGTGGCAAATCCATGGCCAAAAGGGACTAGAAGAAAATTTGGGAAGGTCTGCGCCAAAGGGGAGAGCCTCGGGATCCTCTAAGTCCCTTCACTAACCTAGATGATCACCTTTGCTCATCGTGCACCAAAGGAGATGACCTTTGCCCAGGGCTCGATGAACAAGCTCCTTAACTGCTAAGTCATCCCCTGTGATGAAGAAAAGAAGGATCTGGAAGCAACCAAAGATGAGCTGTAATCCATGATAGCATAAAGTAAAATACAACTGTAACAGTCTGCCCTGACAGTGACTTGACATGTTTAACCTAGATCAAAACAGGCTGTAACATGTTTCCTTAGACTGTAGAGTTGAGCAAATAGCTACCATACATCCTTTGGTCACAGGCCTGCATAGAAAATGACCTTTCATATCAGGTCATGAGTTGTACGGACCTGCTTGTACGAAGTAATCAAAATGAGCCATTTGGAGGGTGCATCAGACGAAATCTCCCACCATCAAAGGAGAACTTGACACGTATCATCAAGGGGATAAAATTATAGGAAGGAGATCAATGAATCAGGTCAGGCAATCTGAAAAGGTGCATTGACCAAAGGGAGTGACGTGGAGCCATAACAACGAGAGGTTGAAAGTCTATATAAAGCTCACCAGACTTCACAAAAGATAATGAATTTTCGGTCTAGAAAGCCCTAATATGCAAAGGAAAACCCTGGTGGTATTCTTCTAGAAATACTGGGATCTAAGCCTTCTATTAACCATTTCTAAACATATCTCATCACAATACTACTATATTCTACTTTAAAACTCCCTTTTGACTTGAGTGTCGAAGGATTTTCGCCGGTGGAACACCGATGACCCCTGACTTCTTATTTATTTTCTCTCTGGAAAAAGTGTCAAATGGGTCAGCTAATGTCTATATACACTTGTGAGCCAACTATCTTTGAAGGTAAGCATATTCACAAGACCTTCGCTATTGATTCTAAGGTCATTACAATGTGGTGAACTTACTGTCTTCGAAGGTAAACACCTTTGCAAGACCTCTGCTATTGATCTAAGGTCTCTACATTCTGGTAAACCCACTGTCTTTAAAGAGTTAGACACCTTCGCAAGACTTTTGCTTGTGTTCGATTCTAAAAATATTCCACAACTATCTTACGTGTTTGTGTAAAATCATTTTCTTGCATCAACAATCACCATTCAAGTGGCCACTTCTTCTTTCGTTACTTTGCTTTCCTGTCATAAGCATCAGAAACAAGAGAGGAGCGTCATGCATCGGATGCACAACCCATCTCCCGGTCCGTCCTCATGATATATGCCATAAAGTAAAATGTGCGATGTTGCATAAGATCATAACTGAAGATGTATGGTGCATCGAATGTCCCAATTATTTTCCCTGAAACAAACAACCAAAGTTCAATAACATAAACGTACTGTAAATAGATCCAGAGCGTTAGTGCACTTTTCCTTCACATTGGTGATAGGTGTTCAAGTTCTATCTCTGTAATGAGTTTCTGGGCTTTACTTATTGTGATTGATATTCTGATTCAACCGATATTAGACTTAAAAAATTTAAAAAATTAAAAAGATAAAGGTACCACCTCAATAACATAAACAGATGCATCAATTTGCTTGGCTGCAAATTCTTTTAGGATTCCGTTCAACTTCCTCATCTTCATCATTACACCTGTGACTTCCACTTCCACTTTGATATGAATTTTTATAGAGAAGAAATAAAGTGGAGAAATTTGCTTGTCAATTCATCCATCCATTCATATTTTTTGGGAGCTTTATAAGTTCTGTACATGATGATAATGTCAAAAAAATAGGACACAAACTTAATGGAAAAACATAGTTGTGCTAACCACTCACAACAACAAAAGAAATACGTGAATTATAGCCACTAATCTATCTAAAGAAAAACACTAATAAAAGTCATTGACCAAGTCTAACTTTCTAATTTATCCAAGCACATATCATTCCATCCTTCCCAAATTATCTTTGTCCACAAGGATATATTTCGAATAAGTTTGCCGGAAGTTCCAACATGTGGAATTCGCCACAATTAAGAGGGTCTTCAAATTTAGTTGATCGTATGTGCTTGAATTTAACATATTGTGCATCTTCGAAAATCCATCCCTACGAGTCATCGCCGCCGAAAGTAGGGAAGGATAACTTTAGCTGGGTGTTACTGGGGTCCAGCATGGTGCGTAGGGTCGACGAGGTTAATTGCGTGGTAAGAGAAATGTGTGACTTGTAAAAATAATCCACAAAATATGAATTGTTTTTATATGAGATTTTCTTAAATACATAGCTATCAAATATCAGTGGTTTATCAAAATCGATAAAAACCTTCGCCGATACATATGTGTCATCGAAAATTACCGGAAGATAGGTGGTTAATTGTGTTTGAGAAAATGATAGAGATTGGAGTTCATCCCTAATGGTTTGGAGGATATTTTGAATTTAGATGAAGGTGGACTCATGACGAGTCAGAACTTCATTGACTCTGTTACAAAAAAAAAGTGTCCATGAGATCGAACGGCCGTGATAGATATGAATTTTTGTAGAAGGAAAGAGAATAAACAAAGTTGAGAAATTTGCTTATCAATTCATCCCTTCATTCATATTTTTTGGCAGTTTTATAAGCTCTGTACATGATGATAATGCCAAGAAAATAGGACACAAACTTAATGGAAAAACATAGCCGTACTAACTACTCACAACAATAAAAGAAATATTTGAATTATAGCCACTAATCTATCCAAAGAAAATCACTAATAAAAATCATTGACCAAGTCTAACTTTCTAATTTATCCAATCACATATCACACTTATTTCCCTAAAAACGTGATTGGTGGCACCAAATTTCTCAACAGAAATGGTGGGTTGGCTTATGTTGGCCATTGAATATATTGGACATCAACATTTCACTTCCCAACCTTTTTTTACGAGCTCATAAGTAGTAATATCTTGAAGGTTGAACAAAAACTTGAATGAGATGGTGGTTGCGTAGTCACCCTCAAGAAGTAGCATATCACAATGCATGTGATCCGAGTCGATGAATACTTTTGTTGTAAACATCTTATGCATAACACAGGTCACCCGTGAGCTACTAATTAACACGGGTTTTGTAATGGACAACAAGCTCAAGAGCATCACCATAATATTCGTCAACTTACGGTTACACCAATTCTGCCGAGGCAATAAAATAGAAAGAAGGGTCGATCAAGTGGGAAATGATAACCTTTTCTACCATTGCCATATGCTGAACTAGTACTAGTGACTCTACAAAAACGTCGCTGAATACTTTTGCATTAAGTTTAAAGCAATTAATAAATATCAGGTCCGGTGGTGAGGTTTCACTAATGCTGTGTTCGGATGTGAGGAATTCTGCAAATTCAGACGCATCTAGTAATGATTGTAGCTGCTTGCAATTAATAGCTTCTAAACATTCCAGACCTAATGGAAGTAGTACCGTTAATGATTGAAGCAAATATAGTTTAATTCAAGCCTTGTCAACTTTGAAAGTTGCTTGATGCTATTGGGAAGAATCTAAAAATCATTCCCACGGAGACGTAAAACTCCCAATGAGGATAAACAACCAATATCTTCAGGAATTTCCTTTAGATTGCAGTCGTTTAAATGCAATGTTCTTGAAGAGTACAATGAACTTGATAACCTTTACGTCCACATAACACTAATTTTTCAAGTTCCACCAAACCTGTCACAGAATATGGTAGTTGACACGCAGCAGCTCCGTCTGCTGAGAAATACAGCAATGATTCCCAAGTTCTGTGGCAACTAATTGTCCAATTTCGAAAAATCAGAAACATTTAGATAACGTAGAGATCTCAAACGACATATGCTACTTGGAAATGTCTCGAGATTCTTGTAACATCTCAATAATAATGTCAAAAGCCCATTTAGATGTTCAGTCGAAAAGGATAGCTCTTTAATTGCTGTTCTAGATAAATCAAGATACTGCGGGCGGTTCATTGGTTCTAGAATCGCGGGGAAACTCTCAAGGTTGGTGCAATGTTAAAGATTTAGCTTACGAAGAGATTTTAATTTACAAATGCTGATCACACGATTTACTTGGCTGTACCCTCTTAAACTAAAATCAGAAACTTTAGCAAAGTTTGTACATTTTAAGAAAACAGTTGTGCTGCAGTTTGATAAGAGATTGTTGGTGCTGAAACTCTAGACTCTACGAAGTTGTAAGCTTAATATTGTGATCGTTCGAGTGTCCACTCTAGTTATACATGAAAAGGTTAATTCTTGATCTGTTGCATTCGTGTGATTATGTTTCTGTTGCAGTTTAGATGTTCAATTTTCATTTGACATATTTCTTCATTGCAACAATGGATGTTTCTGTTCAGATAAAGGTAGTGTTCTTTGCTAGAGCTCGAGATTTAACCGGAATGACCGAACTCCCACTAGAGGTATCGTCTGGTAGTACCACTCAAGATTGCTTGAAAAAACTTGTTGCAAGATTTCCAAGCTTGGAAGAGATTCTGGGGAGCATGGTTCTTGCTTTGAATGAGGAATACACAAATGAGTCAATAATTATTAAAGACGAAGATGAATTGGCTCTTATACCTCCCATTAGTGGTGGCTAAATGTTTTTTGTTCATTCAAAACAAAAGGAAAGGAATGGTAGTGAAATATTTATTTAACGTTTTATAAACATATTGAGAAGGGAAGATTAATAAAAACGTTGTAAAATGTGATATATTGTACACATTTCCTGTTGTGACTCTGTGTTTTGGCATTGCATCATCATGGAATATGTCAACTTTCATTGGTCGATTAGTTGGGTTAAAGTTGGTTTTCGAGTTGATTTGTTCCGTTTCGTTAGTCAGAAAGGTCTAAATCAGTACTTTTATATGTTTATTTTGTCTTCTGTCTTGGAGTTTTGATGGCTTTATTAGATATGTAAAATTTTCTTCAATCACTAATTGACTATTTGTTTATTATAATGTGAGCGTTCAAGATACAATTTTCGGTGAAACAGAAGAGAACACATAGATAAAGATGGAAAGAGATTAATTAAAATAATACGTTTCTGTTTTATTAATCATTGGTGAAGTCTGATAACAAACAAACTTCAAACATCAAACCAAGACGATCAATCAAATTAAAATGAAACTTTTGGAAAACGAAGAAATGGCTTGATCTCTAATAAAAGCAAAGACAGAGCGATCAAACTGTAATATTGTGTGATCAGTTGGTGATGGAATCCGAGGCCAAGAGGGTGCTGAGATTCATGGGGGTCATATATTGTGTAGAGCCACTCATGATCTGTTGAACTATAATTCTGTTTGCTTTTTCAGATGGATGAAATGAATCCCAGAATGCGAAATGGTCTCGGTCAGGGCACAAATTGGACAAAGCTGTGCATGGACCAATCCCATTGTTTGGTCCTTGTCCGCAGCATGCTATTTTTGATGTTGTAAATCCTGCAAAATTGTATACAACATCAATGAATATGTAATTATCTTTTTATAATCAAAACTGAAGAAGAATGGCATATGGAAGCTGTTTTAATTGGCATACCATAAGCTTGAGGGTCACTGATGAAATCCATGTGCATTTGTTGAGTATTTACCGCAATAAATACATCTTGACCGATTTCTCTGTTTAGTCCTTGTAGCATCTGAACAAGTTGAGGGTTGTACAAGGCTGCAGCTCTTTGTAGCTCTGCTGAGCATCCCCCATTTGTACTCCGTATAGCTAGTTCGGCAGGAACACAACCCATTGGTCCAGTTCCCGTCACGAGAACTTGACGTGCTCCCAATTCATATAGCCTCTGCGCAATGACAATCATAATTGATGAAGAAGAAGGTCTATGAAGTACAAAATTATTAGAGCAAACAGTTCAGCAAAGTTAAAAAGATAGTACCATTAATAGTTTTCGGTACTCAGATATGAGATAGTTGACATAGTTTGGTAAAGTGAATTGGCGAGATCTTGTAGAGAAAGGCACCAAGTAGTAGTTATTTACAAAGTCATTTCCGCCCACAGTGATAAGTACAAGCGCGTTGTTTACAAGCTGACGCGTTTGCTCAGCTCCGATGATAGCACTCACTCGATATTGGTATTCCTCGAAGTAGTTCAATTGGCTAAACATTCTAATTATGTTTATCTGCAAAAGTAATATTATAAATCACGCAATAAGTTAGCGATTATTGAAATGAAGACTCGTAAATGAAAGTAGCACTTGACTTACAAACTGAATTCCAGTATCATTGAGAATTCCTATCCCAGCCGAAGCAAAGTTGGCACCAACAAGAAGCTTTTTCCATATAATTAGCTCGGGGTTCAAGTATGGCAATGGAGGTTGTAATTGGCCAATTTGCTCACCTGACAATAATTACATGTTTAGAGAAAACAAGTACTAATCAAGTATAACATAACCACAAAAATAGAAACGTACTAATAATATCAGGGATGTTGAGGCCATTGGAGAAACGTCCTGTGGGTAGATGAGTTGGATAATCGATCCCAAAAGGGGGAGCATCCGCGCGAGCAGTTGTTGCCAAGTAATTGTTGTTGCCACTATCCACAATTGAATCACCAAACACGAAGAAAGCTCTAGCTTCAGCTACTAATGGAGCAATAGACAACATTGCTAACACAAGACCAAATATCATCCAAGATGATGAAGTACCAGTAGCCATAGACATGACAGTTGAAAAAAACCTTAGAATAGCTAATTAGATCTATGTTGAGATAGACAGACAAGACTGTGATGTAAAAATGGAAGATTGGTAATGGGGTTTATATAGATTTGTACATTTTTTGTAGTCTGTAGACATTGAATAATATTGCAGGATCCCCACGGAGTAAAAAGCTAGCTAGTACAAGTAGTTGTGCAAGGCCGCCACATTAACTTGTACAACAAACCGTACAGCTTCCACCAAGCTAGCTTTTTAGTTTTCAATTAGTGCCACAAAATATTGATATGGCTTTTTAGTTTTCAATTAGTATTCTATGTATGGATGCAAAAATTTAAGCTTTTAATGTAGTAAAATCAATTTTCATGCTTACATGTGGCAAAGAGTTTTTTAGCACATTTTTTACGATTTTGCTCGGTTTATGAAAATAGATTAAATGTCGTAATGTGTATATTTTGATGGGAATTTAGCAAAATTGCCCAAACAGTAATCAATAATTGCAAAACTACCCACAGTCCACTAATTTTTGCAACCGGTACCCAAAGACTTTGTTTGGACATATTTGCCCTTAGTTTCACATTTGACCCAGACTCCACGTTTTCACTTTACAGTTTTTGACTTGCTTGTTTTTACTGCTGTTCATCTCAACTGCTGTTCATCTCAACTGCTGTTCGTAGCCTGTTCGTATTCTGCATTTGTGTTCTCTGCTGCTGTTTGTCTTCTTCGTTTGTCTTCTTCGTCTGTCTTCTTCGTTTCGTTTGTGTTTGCAGGTTCAGCGAGTCGCGTTATAAAGCGGTCTGCACAGCAAGGAAATCGTCTTCTTCTGTTCTTGTTCAAAGTAAGGAAAAATTTCTTCTTCTGATTATTTGTTTACAAATTTGTGTTTTGGGCATCGGGCCACGTCTGGCCGATGATTTTGTTTCATCGGGTCACTGTCTAAGTGGTCCGATGAAAGTAAACCATCGGCCAGCTGAGACCCGATGAAAAACTCATCGGGTCTTCGCTGGCCGATGGTTTACATTCATCGGGCCACTGAGGTACTGACGAAAGTAAACCATCGGCCAGCTGAGACCCGATGAAAAACTCATCGGGTCTTCGCTGGCCGATGGTTTACATTCATCGGGCCAGAGGTACTGACGAAAGTAAACCATCGGCCAGCTGAGACCCGATGAAAAACTCATCGGGTATTCGCTGGCCGATGGTTTACATTCATCGGGCCACTGAGGTACTGACGAAAGAAAACCATCGGCCAGCTGAGACCCGATGAAAAACTCATCGGGTCTTCGCTGGCCGATGGTTTACATTCATCGGGCCACTGTGTCCTAGGAAAGTAAACCATCGGCCAGCTGAGACCCGATGAGTCATCGGGTCTCAGCTGGCCGATGGTTTACTTTCCTAGGACACAGTGGCCCGATGAAACAAAACCATCGGGTCGCGATGGCCCGATGACATTTAATCATCCGGCCACGGCTTGACGACGGTTTTGTTTCATCAGGCCGATCAGACAAAACCATCGTCCAGCCGTGGCCCGATGATTAAATGTCATCGGGCCACCGCGACCCGACGGTTTTGTTTCATCGGGCCACTGTGGCCCGACGAAAGTAAACCATCGGCCAGCTGAGGCCCGATGACATTTAATCATCGGTTGGACGGCTGGCCGACGGTTTTCTTTCATCAGGCCGATCAGACTAAACCATCGGGCAGCCTGCAAGCATCACCATGAAACAAAAGCAGATGAAATCAAAGCATCGGGCCACTGCGACCCGATGAAATTAAATCATCGGGCCGACATGATTTGATGAAATATATTTGTATTGTTTAGTATGTTGATGAATTCGAATTTTTTTTGTTTATGCAGGCTAATATTCAATGGCAAGTGAGAAGTTGGTTGGGACGATGAAAATTAAGGAAAGAAATTTTTTCCATGCCAAGATGACAACATATTCTAAATGGGGTTGCATCGAGCTGCTGAAGAGTAAACTCACCGAACGTCAACAACAACAAATAAGAGCAACGTGCTTTGGCCATTTCTTAGATGTTAATGAAATGGCCTTCACGGGTCAATTGCTTCATCATATCTTGTTGCGGGAGTGCCATGTGGACAATGCTGAAAACGAAATGTGGTTTTTGATTGGCGGGAACAGAATACGGTTCAGTGCAAACGAGTTTTGCCTCGTCAGTGGTCTACGTTTTGGGGATACAGTCGTCCCTACTGTAGGGGAAGATCATATGTGTAGAATTTGGCAGAAATACTTTAAGGGAGTGAAAAAGGTGACTGGAACAAAATTGCAAACTTTGTTCGAACGTATGGAGGAAGAACATGATGCTGATGATGACATGATTAAAGTAGCTTTGTTGCTGATCTTGGAGATGACATTGCTTGGAAAGGACCTGAGGACTAAGGTCGAATATTGGGCAATGAAGTTGGTTGATAACTTAGAAGAATTCAATCGGTTCCCATGGGGTTCATTTATCTATTCAAGGACATTCAACTCTTTCTCCACCTGTTGCAAAGGTCGAGATCAGAAGTTTAGGGAGAAGGCTGAAAAGGATCCGAGCCATACAGCGGAGAAGATCAACCTGTATGGATTTGTCTATGCTTTTCAGGTAATTTTAATTGTTTAACTTTTGTTACCCTTAACCTCTTTAAAACTCTTATTGAAACATGGTTTTGTTTTATTTGGTAGGTGTGGGCAATTGAAGCGATTCCGCTTTACTCAATCAAGAAGTATGCTACCAGGGTGTCTCGTTCAGCCCCTCGTATTCTGAACTGGGAAGTGAAAACGAGTCCTGGATATGAGGTTTTGAGAAATAAGATTTTCAGTAGGCGAAAGGTATGAACTACATTGAAAGACTTATGTTAGGTATATAAATTGTTATTATAACACTACGTGGGCTGTTTATTTGTTTTTTTGGTTAGATTTCAACGTTTCAAACTTTGAAACCAACGGAGGAAGAACTTAAGTTGTCCTATTTTATGGGGTTCGATACGGGTGCCACTACAAATGATCCGTCAACCCCATATATAGAGATGGGTGATCAGGAAGATGACGAGTACCGTCATGACAGTCATAGTGATGATGTTGCTGAAGAAGAGCAACCACAACCGAAATATAAGCAAGCTGAAATACAAGAAGAGGGGCCTATTGGACGGAGGCCATCGGTATGTTGCCAATATTGTCCCTTAATTGTATTGTTCATTAAATTTTATGTAAATGTTAATTTAACTTTTTCTTGGACATTATGCTAGGACTCAGAATATGTGAATAGAAAATTCGATGGCCTCCACACAGAAGTAGCCTGTCTGAAGACTTCTATGACCGCACTGAATGATAAAGTTGACAAAGGGTTTGCAACCCTACAAACACAACTTGATGAGATGCGGAAAGGAGTTGAGAAATTGATTGAAGTTGTCTGCAAGACAGGAGGCAGTGATGAAAAATTTCCAGCTGGAACTGAGGTGCCACAGGTAATTTACTTTTTATTTAATCACGTTGACATTTGTAATTTCCTTTTCGACATTGTATTGACCGTATACTGTTTTATTAACTGCATCAGAGTGACGACATCTTCGATACAACCTACAATGTGGACGAGGAAAAAAATGTACAAAATGATGAAGCAAAGGAGGAGGACAAAAATGTAAAAAATGATGAAGCAAAGGAGGAGGACAAAAATGTAAAAAATGATGAAGCAAACGAGGAGGGTCTTGAACCTGATCAATGCATGGAGCTAACTATTCACCGTCCTCCCTCTCCCTTGGCGCATATCGCGAGTGCCACAGCGAGTGCCACAGGGAGTGCCACAGGTAGTCAGAGTGTCGAAGCTCTTGAAAAAAAAGCATTTGGTGTAAGATATGGTCAGAGGAAAAAAAAGCGTTCTGCATTCGTATGTAGCCCGTACATTGACCCGACTAGGCCAAAGAAGCAAAAGACACGGTCCTCCCATCCAATTAAGTTCGAGCCGTTAAAACCGGTTCATAAGGAAGTAAAGTCGGAGTACGAGGTTTTCAAAAAAAATAGCAAAGCTAGGTAAGCATACATAATTTAAGTGCATAAACTATTTTCAGACTTATTTTTTTGGTGTGATGTTTTAATCTATATTCCTCTGAATATTATACCGTATATGCAGGTGCTACGTTGGGGCACCACTGAATGCGACCCCCGAATTTTTCAAGACGTTTGAGAGTGCGACCGACTGGTTGGACGGCTTGGTTAGTAAATAATAGAAATTTTTTTGTTACGTTCATGCTAATGTCATTAACTTGCACTGTTCCTTATGATGAGTTCTGAATGGCAATTTTTTTTCCATGAACTAACCACAAAACAGCACATTGAGGCTTATTTTGCAGTATTACGGAGGCGCCAGCTTTCGCATCCGACCATTTTTTCCCAAAATTACAACTTGATTGACCCACAATTCTTTGTAAGTTGTAATTGAAATATAAATTTTTTAATAAACTTTCCATGACTTACTTATAAAGAACATACTGATTTTTGAAATTTTTGCAGTCAACCGTTCAACACATGTGGAAAAAACTTCCGAAGAACGAGGATGGAACCATACCAGAGGAGGCATACGATCCCCTTACCTTTCCTTGGGAGGATTTCTACCTTGGCTATGTTCGCGGTGAACGACCCGAAGGGTCTCGTCCATGGTGGGAGATCGATAATGTAAGTGTAATAATGCATCTATGTTACAGTACAATATCTTTATAAGTTAAATGCTAATTATGTGTTCAATGTAGTTGTTGATGCCTGTGAATGTGGATGGTTATCATTGGGTGTTGGTGGCTGTCAATCTTGTTGAAAGAAAAGTACGGATCTATGATTCTATGTGTAAGGACACTGAACCGTCTTTTCGGGAGCAATATGTCGCCCCGCTAGCACTTCTTCTGCCGTCCCTTATGTATCAAGGAGGCTATTTTAAACACAAGGGGAGACAACCACAGCTTACTCCATTTACATGCAAAAGACTAGGTCCCGATAATGTTCCACAACAACGGGGCGCGTAAGTGAAATTGAACTCAATATTTTTATTATGTAATTGTTATTGTAATTAATTCAATAATTGACAGTGGTATTATATTGAAATTATTGCAGTGGTCACTGTGGTGCATTTACCCTTGTCTTTGCTGAATACATTATTGCACACAGACAGAAGTTTGATTTCACCTGGAAGCAAATGGATGCCCTCAGGAAGAAAATGTCCATCGAGATATTTGCAAACTCTGCAAGGCTAGAAGATTCAGATTCAGAATGAACTTTGCAATTTGTTACATTTTCATTTATGTGAATATTATTGGTTTTTGGGAATGATTGTCAATTTTGGTTATTGAAATATTATTGGTTATTGGGAAATTATTGGTTGTAGGTATATCATTGGTTATTGGAAATTATTGGTTGTAGGTATATCATTGGTTATTGGAAATTATTGTACAATTTTTCTTTAAATTTTTAAACGTTAATTTGTACGCTTTGAAAAAATGATTGGAAAAGTCGCATCGAGCGGAAGGATGCGCAAATGATTGAACATCGTGCTATGAAGTGTATAGACGTTCAGGTTAATGCATTGATTTTGTAAATCAGGTTTTGGGTTGTTAAAAAAACAGAGGAAACTCTGGCAAAAATTTCATAAGTTATTTGATGACAAACTCTTCAAAAAACCAAAATAATGCTGGACATTGCATACAACAACACAGCTAACTAAAATTGAACAATAATAAAACTTTTCAAATGCATACATACAACAAAACATTGATTTCGAAATAGTACAATAATGTGTTCCAAATTGTACAATAATGTCAATTATATTGTTCATTTCCTGCAAGTCTCCGACTGAAAATGCAATTAAATACAACAATACATAATATCATAAATAAATCAACATCGTATTTTGCATATCCTCATCACCCGGATGGTTCCGCTACTTTAGGATTCTTGCATGTTTGGCTGTTGTGGCCGTGGCGCCAACAATTTCTACACCTTCTGCGTACAACCTCTTCTCCAATCGAAGGTATACGTTGTTTCTTTGGTCGACCTGGTGGCCGTCGGGCAACTGGTGGAAGAACAATTGTATTTGCAACGTCCGCTGGGACCAACCAGTCACCTTGATGGCCTACTGGATGAACCTCACCACTGTAGGCTGAAAGCAGATAAGCAGTCGAGTAGTAGGGTGAGGTGAATGTTGTGTAATGCAATCCTCTATATTTTATGGCAGCTAAAGCATGTGCACATGGAATCTGATCAAGATCGAATTCCCTACAACTGCATGTACGGTTTTCTAAATCAACAATGCCATTCTGTTTTCCATCGTGCACCTCAAACTGGTACACTGCAATTGGGGACACCTTCATATGTTGCGCAGATTCATCACTAACCCCAATAAGTGCCTCAACCCTTTCTGTCAACTGCGTATCGTAAGAAGCAGCCACTGTACGCCGATCATGAAACCAACGTTGCATCATATCTCGAATACGGTCAATCATAGCAACAATGGGTAACTCTCGAAAATCTTTCACTGCATTATTCATCGACTCAGCAATATTAGTAGTCATAATGTTGTACCTTTTCCTCGGACAAAATGCTCGGGACCACCTCTCTTCTCCAGCATCAACGACATACTGGTGAGCTCCAACACTAATGCTGGACAACTGTAGCATGTAAAATGAGTGATCATTAACTCTGTAGGCCTTGGCTGCCTTCCGAAATGGTATGGAAAGATCTTTGTTCTTATAAATGGAAATCATATTTCGTTCTAAATGCATGAAACAAGCACCGTGGTATGCATTTGGAAAAACCGTTGCAATAGCTTTGACAATACTGTTTTTCCTATCAGATACAAAAACAAGATCTTCAACATCTCCAATGGTATCATGCAGACGAGATAGAAACCAACTCCATGAAGCATCATTCTCGGAATCCGCAACACCAAATGCCAAAGGAAATATTTGGTCGTTCCCGTCCTGACATACAGCGACAAACAAAATGCCCCCATATGAACCCTTCAGAAACGTGGCATCAATTGCAATAACCGGTCTAATGGCAGCATTGAAACCATCTATGCACGCTTTAATGGAGAAGAACAGATACATGAACCTATTTTCATCATCAGTCTTAATGTTCGTGATCGTCCCTGGGTTTGTTTCCTCTAACATGTGACAATAATAAGGTAACATACTGAAAGAAACTTCAAATGATCCGTGTACCTCCTCCATAGCAATATGTTTAGCCCGATATCCTTTGTGGTAATTTACTGTAATGCCCAATTCATTTTGGATATCTCTTATGATTTGCTTTGGTTTGTAGATACGACCATCACGAAATTTCTCCTTGATATGTTGGCCAATAAACTGTGCACTAGCCTTTCTATTCCATGAAAACCTTTTCTCCATTGAGCAACTGTGTTTGTCATCAAATCTGGTAATCCGAAAAAAATCAGTGTTTGTAACCTTGAATGCATGTAGCCGCCATTTGCATTCTCCAACAGCACAACGTACCTCAAAACGTGAAGTATCGGACTTCCACACTTTCAAATTGAAACGATTTGCAGCAGCGTACCTTCTTAGTTGGGAGTGCAACTCTTTCTTACTGTCAAAGACTTCCCCATTTGCAATCAGAATCGGCATAGCTCTCGAAGCTACTTCAACATCATTAATTGAACACATTACAGACGTGGCTCGAACCAACCCTTCATTACTGTTTCCAGCACCCTGAACATCTTCGGACTTCTCATTATCTCTGGCTTCGTTACTGAAATCATCAACAACTTGAAATTCTTCTTCAACTGTAGCATCATTTAAATTTGGTGTGTAGCCTTCCCGAATGTAGTTACTTCCCTTCGATGAAGGAAATTGAAGATTGATGGGATGGTGTTTTTGATTAGATGACTCTGGAAAACATTGCTGCTGCAATTGTCGGTCACTATGGCCAATCTCAGACACGGTTATACAAACTAAAGGGTCAACATTCTTTTGACGTAATAATATTACAACATCATCATCATCACTTATCTCAACAGGCATGCTTGGGCGGATGGTATGAGCAACCGTCTTTATAATGACTCGAAAGCACTTTCTGTCAATCCCAGTGACGGCATACACTTTATCTAATAGTTGAGCATAAGTTGCTTCTCTTGGAAATAACACCCATTTTGATCTCTTGCCATCATACCAATAAACCCCTTGTTCACATACCCAATGTCCATCCCAGTTGATTATCAACTGCACATCATCCATGCTCCTTCCTGCATTCAAATAAAAAATGTAAATAAAACATTGATTCAATTAAAGTATCAAAACAATGAAAAAACATGAAGAAAAACCATCGGGCCGACATGATGAAACCATCGGGCCAAAAACAATGAAAAAACATGAAGCAAAACCATCGGGCCGACATGATAAAACCATCGGGCCAAAAACAATGAAAAAACATAAAGAAAAACCATCGGGCCGACATGATGAAACCATCGGGCCAAGGCCAGCCATCGGGCCGACATGATAAAACCATCGGGCCAAAAACAATGAAAAAAACATGAAGAAAAACCATCGGGCCGACATGATGAAACCATCGGGCCAAAAACAATGAAAAAACATGAAGAAAAACCATCGGGCAGACATGATGAACCATCGGGCCAAGGCCAGCCATCGGGCAGACATGATAAAACCATCGGGCCAAAAACAATGAAAAAAACATGAAGAAAAACCATCGGGCCGACATGATAAAACCATCGGGCCGACATGATAAAACCATCGGGCCAAAAACAATGAAAAAACATGAAGAAAAACCATCGGGCCGACATGATCAAACCATCGGGCCAAGGCCAGCCATCGGGCCGACATGATAAAACCATCGGGCCAAAAACAATGAAAAAAACATGAAGAAAAACCATCGGGCCGACATGATGAAACCATCGGGCCAAAAACAATGAAAAAAACATGAAGAAAAACCATCGGGCCGACATGATAAAACCATCGGGCCGACATGATCAAACCATCGGGCCAAAAACAATGAAAAAACATGAAGAAAAACCATCGGGCCGACATGATCAAACCATCGGGCCAAGGCCAGCCATCGGGCAGACATGATAAAACCATCGGGCCAAAAACAATGAAAAAAACATGAAGAAAAACCATCGGGCCGACATGATAAAACCATCGGGCCGACATGATCAAACCATCGGGCCAAGGCCAGCCATCGGGCCGACATGATAAAACCATCGGGCCAAAAACAATGAAAAAACAACGCATCGGGCCAAAACCATCGGGTCGGCATGATGAAAATTTTTTTTTATAAAAATTCGTTCTTCATTTTTTTGATGGAGGATTAACAAATGTGAAATGTCTACAACTGATTCAAAACCCATAAAGGTCTGCATTGACTAAAAAAAAAAAGTTTAACACTAACCTTGGAATTTTTGATGGAGAAGAAGACTGTGTGAGATGGATCGATGGTTTATTTGCAAGAGATAACTTCAGAATTTCTTGGCTTAGGTTGGGTAAGAGATTTATGGAGAAGAAGAGAAGAGAAGAAGAGACGAAGAGAGAACCGGGTGAGGTGAAGAAATTTGCGTAGATGATGAAGAAGAAGAAGACAGTGCGAAGAAGAAGAAGAAAGTGCAGTGGTCAAATGTAAAAGTAAGGGCAATTTTGTCCAAAAAATGGCTTTGGGTAGATGTTGCAAAAATTAGTGGAGCTTGGGTAGTGTTGCAACTGTTAGTGGAGCTTGGGCAATTTTGCTAAATTCCCTATTTTGATTTTGTTCGGTTTATAAAAATAGATTAAATGTCATAATGTGTATATTTTATAGACTTATGACTGAAACGAAAGTTAAGATAACATCAAATCTATGAAAACCTTGCTCAAAAGAAATGATTTTTTTTTTACTGAGAAAGAAAGATTAACAATAATATAGTCCGATCTAAATTTAAATAGAAAAATAAATATATATTGAAAAGGACTGAGACTACTAAGTGGACTAAATCTCAAAATTTTTCAAGTAAGACAATTTGAATTATTGACTAATTCTAACCGAGGTTTTGGAAATGAATTAATCCAACAAAACAAACATTATAGAAAATCGAAATTCCTATCAAAAGTTATCAGGATATGAAAAGAAATTAAATAATGAAAGGATCGAATTTGAAAAAACTGATAAATATACATGGTGGGAATTGAACCCTGATCACTGAAGTGAGTGGGAGGTGCATTAAACACTTGACCTAAGAGTGGATGTGCATATAAAAATTATCATGAAATATCAATAGTGGGGTTTTATTCCTCGTTAATATTTTATTTTATATTATTTCAAATAATAATTTTTTTATATTAAAAAAAACATTTGCTTTCGTAGTGGGCCACGTTGAAATCCTTATTGGACAGCAAGGCCCAAAATCAGACTTCCTTATCTTAAATGGGCTTTCCCCGGCCCACAGGCCTGAAAGGTCTTAAGGGAAGTAAACGACGCCGTTCGAGTCACTCGGTCATCTTCCACGGTTTCAACGTCTGTTCATTTCCCAGAACATGCAAGCTTTTCAATTTCTCTGCTGATTTTGATCGAAAATGCCCATATTCATCACCCTTTACTTAGTAAACAAATCGAACCCAGTTAGCTTCCGTTACTATCCGACCCTACCCGAAACCATTTTTTCTGTGATTCTTCTTCTTCTTTTTGATTGCCACGTTGCTTGTGTCTTTTGGTTTCTTCGCTGTGTTTTTATTATTATCACTTACATCCTTGTTGGGTCACCTGCTATAGTGCACTAGTTGTTTGATTTTGCCTTGGTTTGTGTATAGAATCCGAGACGAGTATTAAAATAAAAATACAAAGTATGATGACAATTTGATAAGCTGGTCTGTTTTTGTTTATGATGGAATTAGCTGCATGTGATCTCCATAAAAGTGAAATAAGTTGCACAGAAATTTGTTTAGTCAACTTCAGTGAATTTGTTGACACTTTCTGAGTTTAATTTGCTACTTGATATTGCAGAAGTACCTATTGCATGTGCATAAATTCTGAATTATGAGTATCAATGCAAATTATGTTTGTTTTTTTTATTTTTTCATTTATTTGAGAACTGACAGCAGTCGGCCAGTAACACCCACTATAACAAGCACGAATCGGAAAGCTACCTCACTACGGGATAGAGATTTCTCACATTTATTTATTGACAAATATGAGATTTAAATCATTATCACAAATGTAAAGGAAAAATACACTAAATATTAATCTACGAGCGGATATACAATGAAATTATATTTTTCATCTTCTGAATTGGTTTCCATCCCATTTATGGAGAATCGAAACCACTTATGCTTTTCGTGTCCATAGGCTATACCTATACCCGAGGTAGCAATGAACTAACTGCACACAAGGTCCATGTCCCCAAATGCTTGCATATTGAAGATTTTGCCTACTTCAAATCCAGCAGTATCTAGCAGTGATGATTTTATCTTTTAAGACATCGAGACTTCTTGTTTGGATGTGTTATTGCTCATCTAAAAAACAAGCCATTGTGTGAAATAGCAACAGAACTCAGTTCTATGGAAGTTGTAAGGTTAATTATTATTGGGTTGGTTTGATATTATTTGATTTGCAAATGTACTTATTTGAGTGTCCACACTAGCTAGTCATCATACATGATTAACAAATTGATTATTGTTATGTTGAACTCTAGTAAGTTATGTTTGTTACTGGCATTGTTGTTTATCATTGTTTCAAATTAGGAGATTCGAAGTAAAAGTGATGTAGGACACTTCTGGAAGCCCGTGGAACAGGTTAAAACTAAACAATGTCGAATTTGGACCCCTAATCTGTTATTGAATTCGTTTTGATGAACCTACAAAGTTTATTGGGTTTCACCTTGTGATTTCGCAGCTGTTTTATCAGATTTGGTCGTTCAAGCTTCCATTTGTTAGTTTTTTTTTTGTTTTTTTTCCGTTTTTGGTAGTATTTTCATATCCTAATAACTTTTAATAAGATTTGTTAGTTTTAAGGGTTTGTTTTGTTGAGGAAAAATATGTTAGAATTACTAAATAACTCAAATTGCCTTTTTGGGTAAAATTTGATATGTATGAATTCTAGTTCCTTTCGAAATAGGTTTATTTTTCTATATTTAAGCTTGGATCGGACTATATTATTATTATTTTTATTTTATTCATCAAGTATAAAATCGTTCCTTCATCATAAAATTAAGCTTCAGCTTCGTCAGAAAGTAGCAACCAAATTTGAAATATTTTTTAAAGAAGCTGATCAAAGGATTTCAAAGTTGTTTCTAAATAGAACTTGCGAGGTTATATTTCTTTAGTTAATTATATCTATACTTACATATTACAATATTTATGCAACATTTTCAGTTTCATCATAAAATTATTGACAATCTTTGCACTCTTCTTGTGAAATATATAAATGAATTCCAGTAAGATATTGTGAGAGAAGCTCATCAAGTGAATCAAGAGAAGATTGATCAACGTATGAAGAATGACTGCATTTTTTCTGAGATTGAGAGATTCTTCAAGATCATCACAGAGTTGATGTTGATCAGTGGAATTATGCTCTCATCAGCTCATAAAATGAAGCTCATCTTGTTTACATAATTTACCGCATGAATCATCAGTCCCTGCAATAATAAATGTCGCACGATATATTGGATAACAAAATTTGGGACGATTATTAATTTGGTCCCTAATTTTTGGAGAATTATTAATTTTTTAAATCAGTTTCGTTTATTGGTATTCTTGGGCCCTAACTTTCTGGAAATATATCAATTTAATCCTTTTGTGAGTCAACCGTTTGTCAAACTTAACTGTTCTAGGGATATTTTTGTCTTTCAACCTACCTCTAATTAAAATTTTAAATAAATTAAAAAATTAAATGAAAATCTCCACCGTCCATCAAAATCGGTGGAGATTATATTGAAATTTTTTTAAAATAATGAAAATTGTAAATTTAAATTTTTTTTTTTTTTGCTATTCATAAAAAAAAAAAAATTGAAAACTTGATGTTCTTGGTGGAGATAACAGCAAGAAAAATTGAGGTTGAAGATTTTGGTTCGTTGAAGAACGAAACCAGAAGCTGGGTTCGTTCTTCAACGAACCCAATTTCTGGATTCGTTGAAGACGAATCCATCAACAAACCCAGACGGGTTCGTCTTTTTGGGTTCGTTGTCAGATGGGCTAGATTTGTCTTCAATGAACCCAGATCTTCAACCACAATTTTTTTTTTTTTTTTGCTGTAGCACCAAGAACATCAAGTTTTCAATTTATTTTTTTTTTATGAATAGCAAAAAAAAAAAATTGAAAATTGATTTTTTTTTTTATTGGATCTCCATTAAAAATTTCATTATGATCTCCACCATCTATTAATCTTAATGGACGGTGGAGATCCATTTAAAAATGTTTTTTTAAGGGGTATTTAAAAATGTTTCAAAAGTTTAAATTAAAAATTAATATAAAATGACCAAACTACTTTTCTAATTATTAATAATCTTTTTTAAAAATTTGAGGTTAAAATTGTAATTTTAACTTATTTAAATAGAATCAAAGGGAAATCAGTCTTTTTATTAATTCTGTGAGGTTTAACTGTTAGAAAATTAGTTAAAGGGACCAAGTTAATACATTTCTAAAAAATTAGAGTCCAGGATACTAATAAACGAAATTACTTTAAAAATTAATAATTTCTTAAAAGTTAATGACTAAAGTGATAATCGTCCTAAAATTTGTCAAATAAAATGACAAAAGTTGAAATAGCTCCATAGTAAGTCTTTCACATTTGTATATACATTGAAGTTGAGTAATTAATGCTACGAATAACAAAACTTGTGACAATATTCTTATTGCAAAAAAATGTTAGCAAATATTTTATAATTATCATATAAATCACATTGGGATAATTAAACAAAATTATAATAAGTTTTATGATGTCCGATATTACTCGTTCAGTAGTAAGTCTTTCACACTCAAATACTGAGGTTGTAGGTTCAAATTGTATTTCTTTCCCACATGAATGCATCTACAAAGACAATATAATATCTATAACCATCAACAGATAATAAGGGTGATGAACCACAAATATCACTGTAAATCAATTCTAATTGAGAGGTAGCTCTAATTTCTTATCTTGAGAAAGGAAGCTTGTGAAGCTTTCCAAGCTTACAAGAGTCACAAAAATGAGGAGTATTGACATTATAAGGAAAGTGTCATACATGAAGAACATTCTGCAATATGAAGGGGCTGGATGACCTAAGTTAGCATGCCATATTACAGAATTATTTTGGGCAGTGAACATTGAACTATAGCCATGTAATTTTCCAGCTGTAGAATGCAACCTGGTGCTTCTATTATTACATGAGTTAACAACTCATGTATGTGCAGTATTTACAAGATTTTGTTGAGAAGACTTGTGAAACTTGTGAGTGTAGCTTAGGAGAACTTGCATCAGTCAACCTCAATTGATAAAGACCATTGTTAATTGTTCCTTGCAAAAGAACTTTCCTGTTTCTCTGATCCCAGATCACGCAACTATTTGCATAAAATTCAGCAAAAGCATCATTATCTTTAGTAAACTTAGAGATGCTATGTAAGTTCCTTGTGAACATGTAATATATGATTCAAGCTCAATTGATGGTAAGGTGCAGTATGAGTTGTAACCTTTGAATCACAAATATTGGAAATTAGCAAATGATTTTCATCAACAACAATTAATTTATCATTACCTTGTTATTCAGCTTTGAGAGAGAGATTGTTGAGATCAGCTGTGACATGGTTATGGCTCCACTATCCACATACCTAGCTTGATCATTCGCAGATTCAAAAGTGACAAAGTAAGCTGTGTTGTAAGCTATGTTCTGCTGAGAGTTATTGACAGAAGGAGCAATTCCTTGACTATAATTAGGACTAGCAAGAGATTGTCCAAGATCATATGCATTTGATTGACTTTGTTGAGTCATCAATGCAGCTTGATTACCTTGAGGTGGTCCCTGAAACTGCAGATCAAAACACCTATAGAATTGTAAGGTTCCATGTCCTGGTTTGGCCCAAAGCTGGCAGTGTATCCTTTGAGATGATATACCATTGAACATGTCTCCTCATCTTCCTCTAGATCGATTTCCTCTATAATTGTTGGAGTTACTTCCTCTGTTTCCAATATTTCTAGGATTAAAGTTAGAATTGTTCGATGCAAAATGAGCAGCAAGATTATGAGAGTTCAATTAATCTCTTCTTTGTTTATGCATCAGAATAGAAATTGAGCATCTTCCAAAGACATTGTCTTATGCTGAGATGATATAAGCACTATTACTGAGTCATAATCATGTCATACTCCATTCATCAATCCTAATATATAACAAATCCCTTTCACTTACCTCTTCTCCAGCAGCCATCAAAGAGTCTCTAATGTTCTTGATTTTTAGGACAAGATCGGAGATAGAATCAGAACCTTTTTTGATTGTTTACATCTGTTAGCGTAGTTGAAGAATCTTGGCCATAAATTGCTGAGGATAGACTCTTAGCTTAGACCACATATCAAGTGAGGTTTTGCACTGTGTAACTTGACCTAAGACACTTGGACTTAGTGTAGAGAGCAGCCAACATAGCAAGATCTGATCAGATTCCTTCCACGCTGAGTAAGCTGGATTGATTTGCTTTTGTATCACTACACCTTTTCCTCCGTTGTGAGTATGAACTTGAATGAATGCTTGTGGAATCACAGTTGAACTAGAGATGTAATCTTCTAGATCAAGAGCTCGAATAGCTAACATCAACTGTGTCTTCCAGTATATATATATATATATATATATATATATATATATATATATATATATATATATATATATATATATATATATATATATATATATAGTTCGTTTTATCAAACTTTATTGGCATGTTTGAGTTAAAGGTTTTGACAAGAGATGAGTAGTCGATTGAAGACATTGTTGATGGTATGTTGATAAGGATTTGTGAGGTTGAAGAGAGCTATTCCAGAGTAATAAAGTAAGCTATATAGCACGTATTACATTATAACCTTGATGCCTTTGTTCTGTTTGCAATCCTTAGCTGAGTCTGTATTGCTTACATGGCAATGGTAAACTTCTCTCACACCCTGTAGTGGGTTGTTTTCTGACCCGTATTCATAGTGTTTGATCATACTATGTCCCGGCAGACCCTTTGAACTGGCAGCTGCCAGTCCTCAAATAAATGAAAAAAAAAAAAAAAGCATGCTTTCATTGATACTCATAAATTCAGAAATTATGTGCATGCAATAGATACTTTTACAATATCAAGTAGCAAATTAAACTCAGAAAGTGTCAACAAATTCACTGAAGTTGACTAAACAAATTTCTGTGCAACTTATTTCACTTTTATGGAGATCACATGCAGCTAATTCCATCATAAACAAAAACAGACCAGCTTATCAAATTGTCATCATACTTCGTATTTTTATTTTAATACTCGTCTCGGATTCTATACACAAACCAAGGCAAAAGCAAACAACTAGTGCACTATAGCAGGTGACCCAACCGAGGTGTGTTAGAGTGTGTTAACATTATAAGCAAAGCTAAACAAGAGAAAATTATTCCAAAACACAGCGAAGAAACCAAAAGACACAACATGGCAATCAAAAAGAAGAAGAAGAATCACAGAAAAAATGGTTTCTGGTAGAGTCGGATAGTAACGGAAGCTAACTGGGTTCGATTTGTTTACTAAAAAAGGGTGATGAATATGGGCATTTTCGATCAAAATCAGTAGAGAAATAGAAAAGCTTGCATGTTCTGGAAATTAGCACACTTTGAAACCGTGGAAGATGATCGAGTGAGCTGAACGGCGTCGTTTATTTCCCATAAGATTTCTTAGGCCTGTGGGCCGGGAAAAGCCGACTTAAGATAAGAACATATGATTTTTGGGCCTTGGGTGTCCAATAAAGATTTCAATCATGGCCCAATGAAAGCAAATGTTTTTTTTTTTATATAAAAAAAGAGTTAATTACACTCAACTCCCTGAGGTTTAGCTAATTACACTTGGAATCAAAGTTTGCATTAATTGACACTAACCTCCCCTTACATTAACTTTGACCGTCAAAATAAACGTTAACTTTTTTCAAATTTATTAAATGACCAAAATACCCCTATTAATTAATATTATTAATTTTTTTATTATTTATTAAAAAAATTAATGGTGGAATCCATATTGGATCTCCACCAAGTACAAAAAAAAAAAAAAAAAAATTTGAAGCCATTCATCAAAACCAGAGGGTTCGATTCGAACCCCTTTAGGTTCGAGATTCATCTAACCTAGAAGGGTTCGATCTTCGAACTCTTTAGGTTCGATAAGGGTTCGAGATTCATCGAACCCAGAAGGGTTCGTTCTACGAACCCTTCTGGGTTCGAGATCGAACCCAGAAGGGTTCAATCTTCGAACCTTCTGGGTTCGTGGAACCCATATCTGGGTTCTACGAACCTAGAGGGTTCGATTCAAACCCTTCTGGGTTCGAGATCAAACCCATAAAGGTTTGATCTTCGAACCCTCTGGGTTCGATGAATGCATTCAAAAAACTTTTTTTTTTATTAGAGATCCAGATTGGATCTTCACCGTCCATCATTGTTGATGGACGGTGGAGATCCAATCTGGGTGAATAGTAAAAAATTGATAATATTAATTAACATGGGTATTTTGGTCATTTAACAAATTTGAAAAAAGTCAACATTAACTTTGACCGTCAATTAATGTCAACTTTGATTCCGAGTGTAATTAGCCAAACTTCAGGGAGTTTAGTGTAATTAACTCATAAAAAAATTATTATTTGAAATTGAGCTAATGGCGCCTATCTTCCCTTAGGTTTTACCTATGATCTACTTTATCATTAGTCAACTTTAGTCAAACTTAACATGCACAAGGGTATTTTTATCTTTTAATACTTTTTAAATTTTATTTTATTAAATAAAAATTAAAAATTAGGAAAAAATATCATCTCTCCATCTTTAAGATGATGGATGGCTATGATTTATTTTAAAAAATATAAATAAAATAATAAAATAAATATATCAAAAAAATTAATTTTAGTGGATGGACATCCAATCTGGACCAAGAACCCAAAAAAAAAAAATTAAAGAACCCAGAGTTCTTCGACGAACCCATTTTGGGTTATTCGACGAACCTAGAAGAACCCTTTTCTGGGTTCGTTTGAAGTACCCACATCTAGGTTCTTCCTTCCACTTCTTTTTTTAAAAAAAATAAAAAAATTCAGATCTCCATCATTCATTCAAAGATGAACGATAGAGATCTAAAGATTAATTTTTTATAATAATTTTATTTTTTAAAAAAGAAAAAATTTCTAATGTCCTTCTCAGGTGAGATTGACGGTGGAGATCTACACTTATTTTTATTTTTTATTTAATAAATATTAATAACTTTAAATATTATTTTAGGGGTATTTTGGTCTTTTTAAAGGTTAAATCTGGTCAACTGTTAAATCTAATATAATTTAACTAACAGTAGGGGAGATCATTGTCAATAAACAATAAAGTTGACTCCCCTTGTAGTTAGCAAAACTTTAGGAGAAGTAGGTGTTATTAGCTCTTTAAAATAATATAAAATAAAATGTGGACGATGAATAAAACCCCTCTATTGATATTTCATAATAATTTCCACATGCATAAGTTTTATTGCATTTAATTTCATGAAAACTAACATATAGTATGATACAATGCCAAAGATAGAGCCACAATAAAATAAATAAATAAAGAAGTTGATCTTGGACATTTATAAAGTCCAACAGATCAAGCAAAATATAAACTATATCAGATTTGGACCTATAATATGTTATTGAATTTGTTTCAATGAACTCTACAAAATTCAAGGATTTTACTTTGTAATTCGCAATCGTTTTTTCAAATTCGATCGTTGAAGCTTTCGTTACTTAATTTTATTTTATTTTTTTTTGTTTTTGGCAATATTTTCGTGTAGGGATTTCCGTTTTTAATAATGTTTGTTTTGGTGGATTCTTTCAGAAAAGCTTGGTTAAAATTAGTCAATAACTCAAATTGTCTTATTTGATAAATTTCGAGATTTAGTCAACTTAGCAGTCTTAGTCCTTTTTCAAAATATATTTATTTTTCTATTTAGACATGGATCCAACTACATTATTGTTAATCTTTGTTGACCAATCAATAAATCGATCCTTTTGAGCAAGTTTGTCGTGAATGTAACTATTATCTTAACTTTCGTTTCGTCATAGGTCTATAAAATATGCATATTTCGATATTTAATCTATCTTCATAAACTGAACAATATGGTAAAAAAATGTGCTGAAAAACTCTTTGCCACATGCATGCATGAAAATTTATTTTACTACATTAAAAGCTTCAAGAAGTAGAAATTTTTGCATCCATTCATAAGAATAATAAAGCCATATCAATATTTTGAGGCACTAATTGAAAACTAAAAAGCCAGCTAGGTGGAAGCTATATGGTTTATTGTGCAAGTTAATATGGCCTTGCACAACTACTTATCCTAGCTAGCTTTTTACTACTTGGGGGTCCTTCAATATATTCAATGCCTACGTACAGACTACAAAAAATGTACAAATCTATATAAACCCCATTACCAATCTTCCATTTTTACATCACAGTCTTGTCTGTCTATCTCAACACAGATTTAATTAGCTATTCTAAGGTTTTTTTCAACTGTCATGTCAATGGCTACTGGTACTTCATCATCTTGGATGATATTTGGTCTTGTGTTAGCAATGTTGTCTATTGCTCCATTAGTAGCTGAGGCTAGAGCTTTCTTTGTGTTTGGTGATTCACTTGTGGATAGTGGCAACAACAATTACTTGGCAACAACTGCTCGCGCGGATGCTCCCCCTTATGGGATCGATTATCCAACTCATCTACCCACAGGACGTTTCTCCAATGGCCTCAACATCCCTGATATCATTAGTAGGTTTCTATTTTTGTGGTTACGTTTTACTTGATTAGTATTTGTTTTCTCTAAACATGTAATTATTGTCAGGTGATCAAATCGGCCAATCACATCCTCCATTGCCATACTTGAACCCTGAGCTAATTGGGCAAAAGCTTCTTGTTGGTGCCAACTTTGCTTCAGCTGGGATAGGAATTCTCAATGACACTGGAATTCAGTTTGTAAGTCAAGTGCTACTTTCATTTACGAGTCTTCATTTCAATAATCGTCAGCTTATTGCATGATATATAATGTTACTTTTGCAGATAAACATAATTAGAATGTTTAGGCAATTGAACTACTTCGAGGAATACCAACATCGCTTGAGTGCTATTATCGGAGCTGAACAAACACGCCAGCTTGTAAACAAAGCGCTTGTACTCATCACTGTGGGTGGAAATGACTTTGTGAATAACTACTACTTGGTGCCTTTCTCTGCAAGATCTCGCCAATTCGCTTTACCAGACTATGTCAAGTATCTCATCTCTGAGTACCGCAAACTATTAATGGTAAAATCCTATTAACTTAGCTAAACTATTTGATCTAATAATTTTGTACTTCATAGACCTTCTTCTTCATCAATTACAATTGTCATTGCGCAGAGGCTATATGAATTGGGAGCACGTCAAGTTCTCGTGACGGGAACTGGACCAATGGGTTGTGTTCCAGCGGAACTAGCTATGCGGGGTACAAATGGAGGATGCTCAGCAGAGTTGCAAAGAGCTGCAGCCTTGTACAACCCTCAACTTGTTCAAATGGTACAAGGACTAAACAGAGAAATCGGTCAAGATGTATTTGTCGCGGCAAATACTCAACAAATGCACATGGATTTCATCAGTGACCCTCAAGCTTATGGTATGCCAATTAAAACAGCTTCCATATGCTCTTTCTCTTTAGCTTTGATGATAAAAAAGATAATTACATATCCATGGATTTTGTATATTATTTTGCAGGATTTACAACATCAAAAATAGCATGTTGTGGGCAAGGACCAAACAATGGGCTCGGTCTATGCACAGCTTTGTCCAATTTGTGCTCTGACCGTGACCATTACGCATTCTGGGATCCATTTCATCCATCTGAAAAAGCAAACCGAATAATAGTTCAACAGATCATGAGTGGCTCTCCTCAATACATGAACCCCATGAATCTCAGCACCCTCTTGGCCTCAGATTCCATCACCAACTGATCTTACAATTTTACCGTTTAATCGCTCTTTCTTTGCTTTTATTAAAGATCAAGTCAATTCTTCGTTTCCGAAGTTTCTTGTTGATTTGATTGATCGTCTTGGTTTGATATTTGAAGTTTGATCAGACTTCACCAATAATTAATCAAGACAGAAACGTACTATTTCAGTTAATCTCTTTCTATCTTCGTTTACATGTTCTCTTATGTTTCACTAGATACAACACTAATAATGGAAACAATGAAGAACCTAGCTAGCAATTGCTACATCAAAATTCTCCTTCTCTTTGGTTTTTGATAGCATCAGGATTCAAACTCTTTAACAATTTTGAGAATAAGGATTCACAATAAGTAAATATGACAGAATTTTATTAGCACAAGAATATGCAAGCAAGAAGAAAAGTAATTACAACATTATAACGAGATACTGAGAGGGACTCACTGGTGTTGCATGGAGTCTTATAATGGCTATAGAGATAAGAGTCACCAGTGATGGCAAGTCAGTGGAAGACTCGATCACAATTCACAGGCTCACTGCTTCAGTTTCAGTTAGAGTTCGACCCCAACCGACCCTAACACAGGTCGGTTAGAGTCTGTTAGTAACCGAAGCCATATTCCATTTTAATGATCTCTGTCTTTAATAATCATTGACTCATTTGTGTATTCCTTAGTCAAAGCAAGAACCATGCTCCCCAGAATCTCTTCCAAGCTTGGAAATCTTGCAACAAGTTTGTTCAAGCAATCTTGAGTGGTACTACCAGATAACCTAATCACCATACAATATAGGACCTTAAGAATTGTTAACAATTTTCAATACAGTTTCTCTCACTTTCCACATCATACAATAAACAGAACAAAGGCTAGATGACGTTGTCAAATAACACAGCAACCTTTAATTGCAATACAATTGAAGAAAAAGGAAGTCATAAACTAGGTTCCTAAACTATGTTTACATTTTTGCACGTGATAATTGGTAGCTTCTAAAACTTGCACTCCTGTGCAGACACCATTCACTGAAACAGATGTCTAAGCTTTTACACAACTCTAATTCAGCATACTGATTGTGACTCAAATAGCCAAGAAATAACAAAATTATAGTGGACATAAGAAATTTATGTGATTCGCTCTTTAGACCTACGTCCACAAATGGAGACGGGAGAATAATTTTACTAATAAAACAAAGTTTATAAATTTTGAAGTGAAAACTCTCAAATACCCAAAGCTCCAATACAACAAAATGTTACTCACACCCAAAGAAAATGTTTAAAGCAACTCACAATAAACCTCTAACTTCCACCGACCTTCATTAATGAGATTTTTGACATACAGTAACATTCATTTGGCTCACAGTTTTCATCTTAAAAGTCAATAAATGTGGCTGCCAATTAAAATATGTGAATAAGGCTTAGTATAACCCATTTGTCGACATCCCAAATAAAATAAATTTGATCATTGTGTGTATTTTTGAAAGCTACATGGTGGATTTTTCATTTATTTGCTCTTATATGTTGATGATATGTTGATTGCTTCCAAAAGCAGACAACAAATTAAAATTTTAAATAACCAATTAAATCAGGGGTTTAAAATGATAGATCTCGGCAAATCCAAGAAGATATTAGGCATAGAGAATCAAGGTTGCAGAAAGCGCTAGGTACTAGTCGGGCAACGACCCACCACATAGCGCCTAGATTGCTTAAGCTGAAATTAAACGGTATGCCAGAAATCGGCCGGCCAGAAGTAGATCGGATAATATTTAAAGTAATTTTCAAGTTAAAAAAAAATCAAGTTTAAACAAAATCCAACCAAATCAATAAATTTTCAACCAAACTACCAAAGTCAATCAAATCCTAAGTCCTAACAATAACGCACAACCACAATTCAATTTTAAAATAGAAAAATAATAAATTTGACCAATGTTCAACTTATATAAATATGCATGAAATCCATATATTATAATATTTAGATGTTAATCTAATTAATTAAAAAAATTCAACTTCAAAATAAAAATTCTCAAATTAAACTTCAAAACCCTAAATAAGTAAATAGGAAACACCAAGAAAGCAAATCACAACCGACAAGAGAGGAGGAGGTCATGGCCACGGCACAATGACGGGAAGGAGGAGGAGGAGGAGGAAGAAGAATTGAAGAAGAAGAGTTCTGTTTTTAAAAAATTAAACCCCCAAAACGACGTTGTTTTGGGGGTTTAATTTTTTTAAAAAAAATAAACTGAATCAATGTCCAAAACGGCGTCGTTTTGGACGCCAACTTCAGTTAGGGCAAGAGGCATTCCTTTCAACTCCGCGACCCACGCTAGTTCAATTAAGTTCGGCTTCACTCCAAAGCTCGGCGGCGACCCACCGCCTAGCACCTCGTCGGCGATTAAGCGAAAATTAAATCCCTTTTTTTGCAACTTTGATGGAGATATATAGATATAGAATTAAAGGCAATGTGAGATTGTTTCAAAGACAATATTTTAAAAGGTGCTACAACAGTTTGACATGACTCAGAACTCAAACCTTGTTAGCACCCCACTTGCATCTCATTCAAGCTTAGTGCTACTTTATCTCCTACCGTAGATGCAGAACATGAGTACATGTACAAATATACAACAAGCATGTACATTAGATGCGGAACATGAGTACATGTACATGAGTATATAAAACCGAATATTGCTGCACAAGCTTGCTGAATAATATACGGAAACTTTTGCCATTAGTACTGCTCTCTTGGGAGTTGCAAAAAAAAAAAAAAGCCTCAATGCACACTAATTAAAAAAAAATAATCACAATAGAATATATATGTACACATATAAATTCATGCAAAGAAAAAAAGAAAACAAATAGAATATAATATAAAATATGCATCACATACGGTAGCAACATATACAAATCATGCACAGTATTAAAAATAAGTAGAATATATAATATAAATATACATTACATGTGCGGCAACATATACAAATCATACACAGTAAAAAATAAAAAAATAAAAACAAGTAGAACAAAACATACAAATATGCATAATATACATGTGCGGCAGCATAAACAAATCATGCATAGTAAAAAAAAAATAAAGACACAAATCATGATGTTTTACATACTTGTGCAGCTACGTTTCGGGATATATATATATATATATATATATATATATATATATATATATATGTATATCACATTGCTACATTTCATCGATCTTCATGGACTGAACAAAATAAAAGAAAAATAAAAAGAAAAAACAATGTGCTGAAAAACTCTTTGCCACATGAAAATTTATTTTACTACATTAAAAGCTTAAAGAAGTAGAAATTTTTGCATTCATATAAAAGAGTATAAAGCCATATCAATATTTTGAGGCACTAAATGAGAACTAAAAAGCCAGCTAGGTGGAAGCTATAGTGTTTATTGTACAAGTTAATGTGGCCTTGCACAACTACTTATCCTAGCTAGCTTTTTACTACTTGGGGGTCCTTCAATATATTCGATGCCTACAGACTACAAAAAATGTACAAATCTATATAAACCCCATTACCAATCTTCCATTTTTACATCACAGTCTTGTCTGTCTATCTCAACATAGATCTAATTAGCTATTCTAAGGTTTTTTTCAACTGTCATGTCTATGGCTACTGGTACTTCATCATCTTGGATGATATTTGGTCTTGTGTTAGCAATGTTGTCTATTGCTCCGTTAGCAGCTGAGGCTAGAGCTTTCTTCGTGTTTGGTGATTCACTTGTGGATAGTGGAAACAACAATTACTTGGCAACAACTGCTCGCGCGGATGCTCCCCCTTATGGGATCGATTATCCAACTCATCTTCCCACAGGACGTTTCTCCAATGGCCTCAACATCCCTGATATCATTAGTACGTTTCTATTTTTGTGGTTACATTATACTTGATTAGTACTTGTTCTCTCTAAACATGTAATTATTGTCAGGTGAGCAAATCGGCCAAACACATCCTCCATTGCCATACTTGAACCCTGAGCTAATTGGGCAAAAGCTTCTTGTTGGTGCCAACTTTGCTTCAGCTGGGATAGGAATTCTCAATGACACTGGAATTCAATTTGTGAGTCGTGCTACTTTCATTTATGAGTCTTCATTTCAATAATCACCAACTTATTGCGTGATATATAATGTTACTTTTGTAGATAAACATAATTAGAATGTTTAGGCAATTGAACTACTTCGAGGAATACCAACATCGAGTGAGTGCTATCATCGGAGAAGAGCAAACGCGCCAGCTAGTAAACAAAGCGCTTGTACTCATCACTGTGGGTGGAAATGACTTTGTGAATAACTACTACTTGGTGCCTTTCTCTGCAAGATCTCGCCAATTCGCTTTACCAGACTATGTCAAGTATCTCATCTCTGAGTACCGCAAACTATTAATGGTAAAATCCTATTAACTTAGCTAAACTATTTGATCTAATAATTTTGTACTTCATAGACCTTCTTCTTCATCAATTACAATTGTCATTGCGCAGAG
The DNA here is from genome assembly GCA_003430845.1 of Xanthoceras sorbifolium. NCBI lineage: Eukaryota > Viridiplantae > Streptophyta > Magnoliopsida > Sapindales > Sapindaceae > Xanthoceras > Xanthoceras sorbifolium. The sequence goes on from CM010617.1 coordinate 2,796,173, forward strand.
GCTATATGAATTGGGAGCACGTCAAGTTCTCGTGACGGGAACTGGACCAATGGGTTGTGTTCCAGCGGAACTAGCTATGCGGGGTACAAATGGAGGATGCTCAGCAGAGTTGCAAAGAGCTGCAGCCTTGTACAACCCTCAACTTGTTCAAATGGTACAAGGACTAAACAGAGAAATCGGTCAAGATATATTTATCGCGGCAAATACTCAACAAATGCACATGGATTTCATCAGTGATCCTCAAGCTTATGGTATGCCAATTAAAACAGCTTCCATATGCTCTTTCTCTTCAGCTTTGATGATAAAACGGATAATTACATATCCATGGATTTTGTATATTATTTTGCAGGATTTACAACATCAAAAATAGCATGTTGTGGGCAAGGACCAAACAATGGGCTTGGTCTATGCACAGCTTTGTCCAATTTGTGCCCTGACCGCGACCATTACGCCTTCTGGGATCCATTTCATCCATCTGAAAAGGCAAACCGAATAATAGTTCAACAGATCATGAGTGGCTCTACTCAATACATGAATCCCATGAATCTCAGCACCCTCTTGGCCTCAGATTCCATCACCAACTGATAGCACAATATTACCGTTCAACCGCTCTTTCTTTGCTTTCATTAAAGATCAAGCCATTTTTCGTTTTCAGAAGTTTCATTTTAATGTGATTGGTCGTCTTGGTTTGATATTTGAAGTTTGTTATTGATCAAACTTTACCAATAAATAATCAAGACAGAAATGTACTGTTTCAATTAATCTCTTTCCATCTTTATTTCCGTGTTCTCTTCTATTTCGCTGGATTCAATACTAATATTGGAAACAATGAAGAACCTAGCTAGCAATTGCAGACTGGCAGTGTCAACTATCATGAGAAAAAAGAAAAAAAAAACAACAATGGAAGCTGATTGAATGAAAGTGAGTTACTCTCTCAATATTCTAAAGAATGCTTCAAATCCGATTACAGTGTCACTGCTTGTATCGCCACCACGTCTCTAAAACGACGTTGATGGTTCGTCCTATTTTGCTACCCCATCTCCATTTAAATTTGAAGGTGGAGGACGAATGCTACACATTAATCTTACTATAATAATATTGAGTTTTCTACCAAAACCCAAAAAAAAAAAAAATCCAGCCTTTAAGCTCAAAATTGCATCTTGAAAGTTCACATTATAATAAACAAATAGTCAATTAGTGATTGAAGAAACTTTACATATCTAATAAACCCATCAAAACTCCTAGACAGAAGACAAAATAAACATATATGAGTACTGATTTAGACCTTTCTGGCTAAAGAAACAGAACAAATCAACTCAAAAACCAACTTTAACCCAACTAATCGATTCAACCCACTCGGTTAGTGAGGCAGGAGCCATCAACCTCATTCACATCGCTGAAAATATTCAGCTGAAGAGTGAAGTGACGGAAAACATATACAAACTTTCAAGCTTTTTTTGTTGGTTCATCAACTAAAAGTTCAGTGACTGTTAAAAAAGATGGAATGTTTTCTGGTGATTGAAGAATGAGAAGAGATATTGATAGGGACTCACTGGTGTCGCATGGAGTCTTATAATGGCTATAGAGATAAGAGTCATCAGTGATGGCAAGTCAGTGGCAGACTCGATCACGATTCACAGGATCACTGCTTCAGTTTCGGTTAGATTGGTCACTGACAGATCCTAACAGACTTCCCAGGTCGGTTAGAGTCGGTTAGTAAACAAAGCCATATTCCATGTTAATGAAAGTTGACATATTCCATGATGATGCAATGCCAAAACACAAGGCCACAACAGGAACTGCGTAAAATATATCACCTTTTACAACATTTTTATTTATCTTCCCTTCTCAATATGTTTATAAAACGTTGAATAAATATTTCACTACCATTCCTTCCCCTTTGTTTTGAATGAACAAAAAACATTTAGCCACCGCTAATGGGAGGTATAAGAGCCAATTCATCTTTGTCTTTAATAATCATTGACTCATTTGTGTATTCCTCATTCAAAGCAAGAACCATGCTCCCCAGAATCTCTTCCAAGCTTGGAAATCTTGCAACAAGTTTGTTCAAGCAATCTTGAGTGGTACTACCAGATGATACCTCTAGTGGGAGTTCAGTCAATCCGGTTAAATCTCGAGCTCTAGCAAAGAACAGTACTTTTATCTGAACAGATGATACTTCATTCTCCACAGGTTTACAATCTGCATTTTCTCTCTCCATAACATCCATTATCGCAATGACAGAATATGTCAATGAAAATGGAACATCTAAACTGCAACAGAAAAATAATCACACGAATTCAATAGATCAAGAATTAACCTGTTCATGTATAACTAGAGTGGACACTCAGTGCATTTGAAGATCAAATATCAAACCAAGCCAATATTAAGCTTACAACTTCGTAGAGTAGAGAGTTTCAGCACCGACAATTGTCTGTTTCTTAGAAAGGCAATAATAACCAAACAAGAAATTCTCCAGGTCCTATAAGATAAAACTATAAAAGGCTGCTGGAAGAACGTCTTCCTGTTCCGTAATAATCTTCTGTCTGGGGTACCAGGAAAGGTTGACACTTGTCACTGCTCTAAAATTTAAAATGTTTCATATGAGATCAAATAACTAAATTGTTTGCCATGGCCCCGAAGAAAGTTAGATAGTCTACTTCTTCCATCTCTCCAAAGCCACCCTAATCACCATACAATATAGGACCTTGAGAAATGTTAACAATTTTCAATTCAGTTTCTCTCACTTCCCATCATCATACAATAAACAGAACAAAGACTAGATGACGTTGTCAAATAACACAGCAACCTTTAATTGCAATACAATTGAAGAAAAAGGAAGTCATAAACTAGGTTCCTATACTATAAGGAAGTCATAAACTACGTTCCTATACTATGTTTACATTTTTGCACGTGATAATTGGTAGTTTCTACAACTTGCACCCCTGTGCAGACACCATTCACTGAAACAGATGTCTAAGCTTTTACACAACTCTAATTCAGCATATTGACGGTGACTCAAATAGCAGAGAAATAATAAAATTATAGTGGACATAAGAAATTTACGTGGTTCGGTCTTGAAACCTATGTCCATGGACGAAGACAGGAGAATAATTTTACTAATTAAACAAAGTTTACAAATTTTGAAGTGGAAACTCTCAAACACCCAAAGCTCCAATACACCCAAATGTTACTCACACTCAAAGAAAATGTTTAAAGCAATTGACAACATAGCTCTAACTTCCACCGACCTTCATTAATGAGATTTTTGACAAACAAGAGCATGCATTTGGCTCGCAGTTTTCACCTTAAAAGTTAAAAGTCAACAAATGTGGCTGCCAATTAAAATATGTGAATAAGGCTTGGTATATCGCATTTGCCGACATCCCAAATAAAACAAATTTGATCATTGTGTGTATCTTTGAAAGCTACATGAAGGATCCTTCATTTATTTGCCCTTATATGTTGATGATATGTTGATTGCTTCCAAAAGCAAACAACAAATTGAAATTTTATAGAACCAATTAATCAGGAGTTTAAAATGACGAATCTCGGCAAAGCCAAGAAGATATTAGGCATGGAGATATACAGAGATAGAATGAAAAGCAAGGTTAGTTTGTCTCAAAGACAATAGTTTAAAAGGTACTACAACAGTTTGGCATGACTCAAGACTCAAACCTTGTTAGCACCCCACTTGCCTCTCATTCAAGCTTAGTGCAACTTTATCTCCTACATTAGATGCGGAACATGAGTACATGTTACAAATTCCATACTCTAATGAGTAGGTAGCTTGAAGTATGCAATGGTGTGTACAAAGCCAGATATTTCACTAGTAAGTGTAGTGAGCAGGTATATGCATGATCCTAGAAAAGGTGGCAAGCTATGAAATGGATTTTACGGTATATTATAGATGTTTCAGTGGGATGTTTTTCTTGGTCAATGTGTTACCAATTATGTTGATTCTGATTACGCCGGTGACTTGAACCAATGTTGATCAACTACTGGCTATGTATTTACTCTTGCAAAAGGTCTAGTAAGTTGAAAGTGTACTTTATAGTCTACAGTTGCTTTGTCATTTCAGAGGCTGTTAAGGAGGCTATTTGGTTACATGAAGTGCTTGAAGATTTGTCAAGTTTACAGGAGCACATTAATATGTATTGTGATAGTTAGAGTGCTATTCACCAAGCAAAAAACCAAGTCTACATCATGCACATACAAAACTTATCGATGTCCGGTTTCATTTTGCGTGGGATATTATTGATAAAAGAAATATATTTCTTCAGAAAATTGGGATTTGCTGATAATCCTGCACATATCATGACTAAGGTGGTAACAATGATCAAGTTCCAACATTGTTTGGACTTGATCAACATCCTGCGAGAGTTTGGCGAAGACAGAAATGGTAGAATACTGAAATTAGTATAATTCAGGACAAGGTAAAGATTTATGAAAAGTGTCTTGAATGAGATGTCTACAAATGGGACATATCAACCCTTATTCACATGTTTTATTTGGCAACCACATTTGTTGCCTTTTAAGATAAAAATTGTGAGCAAAAAATGAATCTCATTAATGAAAGTGGGTGGTAGTGAGAATTATGTTGTGAGCTATGCCTGGAGAGGGGTGACCAACCTGTTGACTTTGAGTCCATCTCAAAGGCTATAAAAGTGAGCATGAAGCTTCAGCAAAGACAGCCGAGTGAGAAAGCCAATTATTTGGGAAGTTGCTCTAAACATTTTTCTTTTGAGTGTGAGAGTAACATTTGGGTGTAATGGGGGCTTTGGGTGTTTGAAAGTTTCCGCTCCAAAATATATAAACATGCTTCCACGCAACACAAATAACTAACTTATTAAACGTACTTGTACAAAATAAAACACAAAAAGGAATTCTAAGCAACAACACATCAAATACTGAGAAGAGAGCAAATGAAGTACCAAATAATTAGTTATGTGGGTTTCATTTCCCAAGTAAAATTAATCAAAATATGAGCTTTTGAAACCATGATTGTACTGTAAAAGAGCCACAGAAATTTGAGCTCCCATCTACATATGATAAAAATTCGTTCTTGATTTAAATTAAATATCACCCTTATCGATTCTATAAAAGAAGTATGACCTCTAACTCACGAACCAGCAAAGTGACAGATTTCAAACAAAACCCCGATATGGGTTTTCGAATACAAATGAGAGCATCTCAGAAGAAAAATCAGCCAACAAGTCAAAGCACTAGAAATAGCGAGAGAGAGAGAGTGAGAAGAGAGTTACCAGAAAACGAGAGAGAAAGTGGTCCTTCGGCTATCTGGGTGTCGAGAGAACTTCAGGATCTGCTAGAGGAGGAAGAAGAAGAAGAAGAAGGAAAAATTACAAGGATTCGCTCTCGGAATTGAAAGGTCGTGACTTCAGGCGTTTTCTGGCTTGGAATTGTGCGATAAATTAAGATAAGTCAAACAAGTTCTCATATACTAATAAGGGCTAATTACAATGACACCCCTATAGTTTGGTATAATTACACGCATAAATAAGGTTTGGCCATATCAACAGAAACTTATACTGACGTTTCATTATTGTTACTAGGGGTGGGCACGGTTCGAATCGGTACGGTTTTGGAAAAACTCGAACCGTCTCAAAATTTACACACTTTTTAGAATATCGAAACTGAACCGAACCGAATTGAAGGTGTAAACCGAACCGAACTGAAAAAATACTGTTCGATTCGATTCAGTTCATACGGTTTTGGGCCTAATGGGCTTTTGTCATATTTTTAAATTTTAATATACTGTTGTGCATATTTCACAATTTCAAATTTTAATAGTTCTTACTTCTTATAATCACATATCGAACACAAATCAAACTAAAACAACAAATTAAACTAATTTCAAGCTATAAAACTAATTTCCACATAAATCAAACTAATTTCCTAAACATATCGAACACAAATCAAAACTGAAAACAACAAATTAAAGTGATTTCAAGCTATAAAACTAATTTCCACAGAAATCAAACTAATTTCCAAAACATATCGAACACAAATCAAACTGAAACAAGAAATCAAACTGATTTCAAGCTATAAAATTAATTTCCACATAAATCAAACTGAAACATATCCACAACTACATTAAACGAAGAAATCGACATACAATTGACAACAAAAAATAGAAGAACAATTATTTTACCGTACTGGGCGAGGAAGAGCAAGGAGTGGGGTTGCGGCACTGCTAAGCAAAGAAGAGCGGCGGAAGAGGGCTGGTGCTAAGCGAAGAAGGCGAGGAAGAGCGGCGGAAGATGACTGCTAGGCAGAAGAATACGAGCGGTGGAAAAGTGGCACTGGTACAGTGGTGCTACACAAAGAGTGGCGCAAGGGCGGCAAAGGGCAGCGCAAGGGTGGCGCAAGGGCAGCGGGGGGCACGGTTGTAGTGTTGCAAGGCGATGAGCAGCGAAAGAGGTGAGGTTTGACAGTGATAAGCAGCGCCGGCGAGAGAGAGAGGTGCAGTGCGAAAAACAGCGCAAGGGCAGCAGAAGAGTAGCGGGAGGCACGGCTGTAGTGTTGCGAGGCGATGAGCGGCGAGAAAGGTGAGGTTTGACAGTGATGAGCGGCGTGGTGAGAGAGAGAGAGAGAGAGAGAGGTAGGTTAGGGTTGTGAGAAAATCTGATGAGGAAGAAATGAAAGAAAAATTTAGGGTTTTTTTTTCTTTATATAGAACGGGTCAATGGGTCAAACCGGTTTTGAACCCACTAAAACTGAACCGAACCGTATTTTGACCCTTTTTTTTAAATTAAAACTGAACCGAACCAAATTCAAACCCAAAACCGACTCAAACTATAAAAAACAATTCGAATACAAATCGAATACGGCTTGAACCGGTTTTTGTGTCCACCCCTAATTGTTACACAAACATCCTCTGCCGTTAGTGTCAGCTATTAAGGTCTAACAGTTAATAGGTCAAACGTGTAAAATGTCTAAAATGCGCTTATATTTTATTTTTAAAAATTAAAAAAATATTTTTATTATATTAATTAAAAATTATTAAAAAAATATGAAAAGTTAATGGCCTCCATTCCAGATTTGTATGTCTGGTTTCTTTAGAGAGAGAGAGGAAAAGAAATTGTAGAGAGAGAAACGTGATATGAGCCGAAGAAGAAGAAGAAAAAGATCGGTCGAAGAAGACGAAGAAGAAGATCGACGGAAGAAGACCGGTCGAAGAAGATGATGATGATGATGAAGAAGAAGAAAGAATAAGAAAGAAGGCCAGAGGTTGGGGTTCTGAGTTCGACAATGCTAGTGAGTTCGTTGTCTCCGTCGAAGGTCGGCCTGTTGCTATCGAAAACGCCGGCGAAGGCCTTAAATTTTTTTTAAAAAAAAAACCTTTAAAATTATTTTTTTTCCAGTTTCACAAAAAACTTTTTTCTCTCTATACTGTTACATCACATCTAGTTCAAAAGTCAAAGAAGCTTTGAAAAAAAAATTTGGGTTTTTTTTTATGGTTTGGGTGATCACAGATATGCTTTTTTACTGGTGGATAATGTTGGATTTGAATGTTCGAACTCAACTTTTTTTTAGTATTGTTGTGTTTGGGAACTATTTTTCAAGCTTGGTAAATGGATTGGGTTAATTTGTATTGTTATCAGTTTGATATCGACTAGTCTGTGACTATTTCATTATTATTGACTATTCATGCATGGCTTGATTGGGGTTTATTTTCTTTTTCGTTTTCTTTTTAATGAACTATTGTGGATGCATTTACAATTACAGTGTATATATAATTATATGTCTCCAATTAGATTTCATGTTTTGTGTATAAAAATTTAAAATCATTTATAGATTAAACTTCATTTATCTTGTTTGGTAATTTAAGTTATGTGTTTAAAAATATGAAATTTGACAGGTGAGGAGTGAGGAAGATGGATTTTTAGGTTCATGGCATTTGGGAAATATAAGCTAGAGTCGTACCTTCAAATTTCAGGGAAGAAAATTTGGTATGATTTGCGGGAGGATAAGGAAATTGAGTTCGAACACACAGTCATGCATTGTTTGTGTTGGTGAATTATGAATGAAGAAGAAGGTTACAATTGAGGGAAATATTATTTGGAAATTTGGAAGATGATACAATTTGAAGGCTTGATGAAATGATGAAGATGACGCAATTTGAAGGCTTGATGCAATTTGATGAAATTTAAAAAAAAATCTAACGGACCAGATGATCTCCATTTAATGGACCAGATCTGGTCCATTAATTTTTTATTATTTAAAATATATTTTCTTAAATAATTTGATCCATTATATGGAGATTTTTATCTCTATTAGTGGCCCAGATCTGATATGGGCCATGAAGTTCTTATTGTTTAATTTTTTAATTATTTAATTGATTAAATAACATATTTACAATACATCTTCATTAATTGTAATTAATGTATCTATTAAGATTACCATTTTACCCTTACTTTTGGATCGTCAGTCTAACGGTGACAGACTAACACTAACGGTGGGAGATGTTTGTGTAACAACAATGAAACATCAGGGTAAGTTTCTGTTGATATGGCAAAACCTTATTTATATGTGTAATTATGCTAAACCACAGAGGTGTCATTGTAATTAGCCTTATTAATAATAAGAGCTAATTGCATGCATCCCGATGTTTTTTTTTTCCAACTATAAACAGATCAACTTTATCATTTATTGATAAACACTTCTCATATTCTTAGTAAAATTTGATCAAATGTAACAGTTCATCAGAGTAGATCTTTCTAAAAAAACTAAAGAGTTGACTAAAAGTTGACTCTGCCTGTAATTGAATAAACCTAAAAAAGGAAGGTCTTTATTAATAAATCTAAAAGTTGACTACGTCTGTAATTAAATAAACCCAGGAGATGTAGACGTCATTTACTCTAATAATAACAGTAATAATTTAGTGTAATTTTTATATTTTATTTTATATTCAATTTTTTTTATTTTCTATTTATATATAAAAAAAGAAATTTACAGGCTAAATTATTGACCAATTAAATCTTTGTCAAAACATTAAATTTTAGTTTAGATACCAAGTTATTTCACATAGGTTTGGAAGTGTTTCTCTATTCAACTAAAAAAGTTTTTTTAATTTTAGAATTTTTTTAATGTATTTTGTGTCAATTAATTATCACTCTAGAAAATTTTTTTGAATAATTAAAAAATTCATTTTTACATGAATCTCAAATTTTAATTAAAAAACACTGGTGGTTGAGGTTCAAATTCCACTATCTATATTCCAATATGCATACAAAGTTATATTATCATATTATATGCGTAAATATCTACTGATAATATCTAGATATCAACTCATGTACGAGGATTGAGAAGTTTTATCACAATTAACGAAGTAGATATTTAAACAATACATTTATATTTACTAATTATAATTAATTTATATTTTTCTCAAAATAAAATGAAAATAAATTATTTTATAAATATTCATTAACTAGTCTATTTGAATATAATAGCTAAATAGTTATTAAAAAAAAATGCTAAACAGTAAATCCCATTCAAAGGATAGAGAGTAAATTTTATGACAAGATAATTCCTTTAAATTTTTATTAAAAATAAAATAAAAATACATGAAGAAACTAGAAAGATTAGAAAAAAAAAAACAAAAATTTTCAAAAAAGAAAAATTTATTCACTAGACTGGCCGCTGACTGCCATCATTTTTTATTTTTTTTTTATCAACTACACTTTGCATGGCTGCAGAGGAGAACCACAGAGACAATCGTTGCCCACAAACGCCGTCGCCGGAAATTTCGCCGCCGGAATCTTCCCGCAAAGGTGATTGTAACTCACGTTCAGTTTTTCAAGCCCCGACACGGCCTCCGGCAACTTCCCGAACACCAAATTCTTAGACAAGTCCAAGTACTTCAACCTCTTCACAATCCTCAAACTCTCCATGTTGAACTTCAACTTGTTCCCCGAAGCCCAAAACCCCACCAAATAATCGGTCCTGTTCAGTAACGGAACCGGGCTGCCCGATATTTCGTTATCGGACAAGTCAATGTAGTCGTAGAAGTACGTCTCGGCCGGTTTCCAGTCCTCCAAGTTCAGCTTCAACCCGCATTTCGCCAGCTTGAGAGAGTAAATTATCGGAGACGATGTGACCCATTTCGGGATTTGATTGAGATGGAACTTGTTGTGCGATAGATCGAGCGACTCGATTCCTTTAACGTTCATGACCGGAAATGGGTCGACGAGAGAGTTAAGAGAGAGATCGAGATTGAATATTTTGGTCAGGTTTCCGAAACTTTTCGGTACCGTTCCTGAAAACCGGTTCCGAGACAGATCCAAGGTGTCTAGAGCCTGGAATTTTCCGAGATAATCGGGGATTTTCCCAGTAAGAGAATTTTGACCCAGTTCAAGATATTGCAGTTTTGGTGCTAGTGATGCGATTGATGGAGGAATTTGGCCCGAAAAATTGTTGTAAGAGAGCCTTAGAATTCTAAGGTCTGTGAGTGAGGAGAAAATATCGGGTATTGTACCCGATAATCGGTTGTGTTGGAGACTCAAAAAGGTCAGTTTTTTAAGTTGGCGAATTCCGGCCGGTATGTTTCCGGTTAGGAAGTTTTGACCGAGAACAAGTTGAGTCAACTGAGTTAAGTTGGAGATTGAACTCGGAATTGTACCGGTGAATCGGTTTCCGGTGAGACTTAGAGCTTCAAGTTGGGTTAACTTACCGATTGTTGCCGGTATTTGACCCGAAAGCTTGTTGTTTTCGATGTAGACGAATTTTAAATTGGGCAACCCGAATAAAATATCCGGAAACTTACCCGAGATGTTTTTGAGGTCTTGGAGGTAAATACCGTCTAGATATTTGACTTTAACAAGGCTTGGTGAGATTCTACCAGTTAAAAAACTGTTGGGTTTGTTGGATTGTCCGCTAAGAGAGAGGCTTGTGACCCGATTGTTGACCAAGCAATTGATACCCGCCCAAGTGCAGCAATCCGTACCCGGTTTCCACGAGCTGAGCATGCCGGATGGATCTTGGGTTATACCCGATTTGAAACCCAAGAGACCAGCTTCATCGTCCACGTGGCAGGCGGCTGATGTGGATTGGAGCGATCGGATGATGAGGAGAAAGAGAAAGAAATGAGAGGATTTGAAAGAGAGAGGTTCATGTTTGGGTTTGAGAGTTGGGTGGATGTGGAAAATTGATTTGGTTTAAATGGGTTTTTATAGGATTCAATGTTTTTGATTCCACACCATCAAAGTTTGACCAACCCACAATGAGCCAATGGTAAATGGTGTCTTCTTTAAAGATAAAATCATATGCAATCAAATGTATCATATATGTCGGCAACCTCAATGTAATATTAGACATCTCCAATGATATGATAGACCGTAATTAGTTTAGGAAAAATTTTTGAATCGTAAAGTCTGAATTATTTTTATTACCTTCGTATTCGGGAGTCGAACTGTCTGCAGAGCTTACAATGGCTAAATTACGGAAAAATTTTGTGTCTTTTTTTATTTTGTTATTTTTTATACTTTCATTTGTGTTGATTGAGTTTATATGGAACTTAGCTACAGAGGAACATCACCAAGCCATGCAGTCAAAGCAAATCCCAATACGTTGACCTCATCAAAATAAAAAAAGAAATGGATAAGAATTAACGGCTGAGATCATGATTAGATCAGGGAAGACATCACTTTAAAAGAGTGTGGGTTGGAGAACTGGCCACTGACTCACTCACCAGCGCACTGACAGCAGAGTGGCTCGATCGACAGCTGCCACAAATGGTCAAGCCGGGCGGCTGCTAGGAAAGAATGGTCAGTCAAACTCAAACTCAACTTGGTTAACAAAAGCTGTACGCACGTGCAGTTGACAAAGAGAGTTTTCAATACATTTGGCTCGTTATGTTCTGTTGACTTACAACACTTTTGATCCTTTAAATGGATCAGTGATCAATAAGTCCCTCCTCAAGCAAAAGTCAGTGAAGACTGTTGTCCGTAAATTGCTTCATGAGGTTGTCAAGTTGAGTGGGAATAGGCTGCTACTTTTGAAAAATATTGGTGTCAGGTTTGATTTCATGAATTTTGCAAAGAATACTGTGTGCCTGCAATGTGATGCCAAGAGGCCAAAGAGACAGCTGCTTCCAGGAGAGTGCATGGGACTGCCCCGAGTAAGTTTCCAATGCTTTATTACAAACCGGTTAGCCTGTTGATTCTGTTTTGGCTAAAACTCGTGGATAGTACTGAGCTAGTTTTGAAATATGTTTACAGTAAGGTAGGTGATTTCATAAATTGTAGAGGCTTAATTATAATGGTTCTATGCTATTGCAGGTGCAACTTTTTAAATTATAGGAGAAATATATGGGCATGTTTTCACTGTGATTGCAAGCGTCCACCAGATGATTTTATGGATAATAAAATGGAAGAGAGGCAACAGGGTCTAAACATGAGAATGGAGAAGATTGCCAAGCGGCCAGAGGTTTCAAATGCTTGGAATTTCGACTTTGATGATGATGATGAATCAGATGGCGCAGATGTTGCTGCTTTTGAGTACGCTGATTCTCCAACAAAGGGTGAAGACTCTGCTTTGGTTGGTCAGGCTCATGCAGAAAATTTTGGAGAGCACGAATATGATTTCAATAAATCCCCCATAGTTCGAAGTGCCCATGAGAGAGGACATTCTTATCTTGATAGTAATAGATCTGGAGTGGAGTAATAGATCTGAAGTGGGGTTTGATGATTTTGATGACAAGAGGCATAGCTAGAAGCTTTATGTTGAATGAGCTATTATAGTCTTTTTTTTTTTTTTTTTATGTTTAAAAGTTTAAAATTTTATATTATGCAAAATTTTTATTTAATAATAGTTAAATATAATCATTATGAGAGAATTTATTATTAATAATAATATTGAAGGATAATGACTCTTATTTTCCAATATATAATTTAGGAAAAAAAAATACAAACAATAGACATGACATGCAAATACGATAAGATGTTATTGAAGTTGTGCACTATATAATTTTAAAATAATTAATATATATATATATTAATTACTGAATTTTGACTCAATAGTATCAATAAGTTCACTTTCAACGTGGATAGCCAAACAATTTGTAAAAAAATTATTATTTTTATTGTTTTAAAATGATTATTTAACAAGTTTCATAATTGAAAATATACGTTATTTATTCTCTGTGGAAATAGAAAGAGTCAACACTAAACAAATTAATGAAATAAAATAACTGTAACTCTCTTTTTACAACGAGAAAAAAAGAAAGAAAGAGAAAAACGGTTTGGTACAGTGTTTGTTCCTATTATGTCAAGTGCGGTGAAAAGTTTTCTAGTTTTAATTTTTATTTATTGTAGTTATACATTTGATTTGGGTTTATGTTAAATTTAATTTAAGAGGTTTAATTTAGGTTTGGTTTATTGGGCTGTCATTACAATTAAATTGGTTTATTGGAGGTTTAATTTTTACAAGTCATATAGAAATTAAATAATTAAAATTTTATTTTATTTTTTTATCTATCTTAATATTAAAATATATAATAATTATAACAGCCCGCCCATTATATAAATAAAAAAATAAAAACCTGCCTACAGCCCCGCCAATGTTGATGATGAAGATTATTTACAAACATTTGCAAATAATATAAATCATAAAACACATATTACAAAACATATAAATACATGTCAAATTACAGATTTCTGTATATGCATGCTTCACTAAATACAATATACAAATAATATTCACTTATAACTACTCAAAAGAAACTGTGACTCTGGACCTTCAATCTGCTGTTACTTCTTCTCTATCCTTTATTTCTCCCGGTGTCCCTGATACCTGTGCGTGATTAAATCCAACGCGCTAAGCAATAATGCCTAGTGGGTGTACACTTAACTCAAGTATCAAAATCAAATATCATTTCATAATAAAAACATTTGCAATTTTCATCATTTCATAATATTCCAATACGGTTGTATAAAAACATTTCAATCTTTAACTTCCGTACAGAAAGAAATCATATATAAACAGTTTAATAAAAGCATCTAAATTCACTCAATAAAACATACAATTATTTTATTTATTCTGTAACATTTATTTATATAAACATTTCCTCAGCATACATTTCAAAATCTGTAACATCAGTGTGACGTTCACCTCCGGGATTCGCCTAAACTGGCTAAGCCAGGTTTGCCCCGCGAGATGTAACTGTTAGGAATATCAATACAATATCTATCTCTGGGATTCGCCTAAACTGGATTCAACTAGGTTTGCCCCGCGAGATATAACAGTCAGGGATACAGTGCACTGGATATCTCCGGGATTCGCCTAAACTGGACTCAGCCAGGTTTGCCCCGCGAGATGCAGCAGTCATCACTATCAGTACAATGGCTATCTCCGGGATTCGCCTACACTGGACTCAGCCAGGTTTGCCCCGCGAGATGCAACAGTCACGGATACAGTGAAATTGCTATCTCCGGGATTCGCCTAAACTGGACCATGCCAGGTTTGCCCCGCGAGATACAACAGTCATCAATATCATCAGTACAATATCTATCTCTGGGATTCGCCTAAACTTGATTCAACTAGGTTTGCCCCGCGAGATATAACAGTCAGGGATACAGTGCACTGGATATCTCCGGGATTCGCCTAAACTGGACTCAGCCAGGTTTGCCCCGCGAGATGCAGCAGTCATCACTATCAGTACAATGGCTATCTCCGGGATTCGCCTACACTGGACTCAGCCAGGTTTGCCCCGCGAGATGCAACAGTCACGGATACAGTGAAATGGCTATCTCCGGGATTCGCCTAAACTGGACCATGCCAGGTTTGCCCCGCGAGATGCAACAGTCATCAATATCATCAGTACAATATCTATCTCCGGGATTCGCCTAAACTGGATTCAACCAGGTTTGCCCCGCGAGATATAACAGTCAGGGATACAGTGCACTGGCTATCTCCGGGATTCGCCTAAACTGGACTCAGCTAGGTTTGCCCCGCGAGATGCAGCAGTCATCACTATCAGTACAATGGCTATCTCCGGGATTCGCCTACACTGGACTCAGCCAGGTTTGCCCCGCGAGATGCAACAGTCACGGATACAGTGAAATGGCTATCTCGGGGATTCGCCTAAACTGGACCATGCCAGGTTTGCCCCGCGAGATGCTACAGTCATCAATATCATCAGTACAATATCTATCTCCGGGATTCGCCTAAACTGGATTCTACCAGGTTTGCCCCGCGAGATATAACAGTCATCCATTCGTTATTTTCTTTTTCCAATTAAACAACAGTTTAATAATTCAAATTAAAAATCAAGAATCCACATTTTCAAACAATATTCGAAATACATAATCCACACATTTCATAGCAAACTTTCCGTTTCTTTCGAATCAACAATTATAACTCTCAAACAATTTCTTTTCAATACCCGTTGTAAATCAAAATCGATTTAAATCAAAATATTCAGAATATTCAAATAAAAAATACATAGAAACAATTATCCATCAAAATCTTCAAATAAACTTAGATTCAAATCAAGAACACAAAAGGATTTTCGAAAAGAAGTGTACACCAACCTGGTTTTCGTTTTCGCACAGTTTTTCTTATGGATTTCCTTTCCCCTTTTCTTTCCTTTTTCTCTTTCTTTTCTCTTTCTTTTTTTCTTTTTCTTTTCTTCTTCTTTCTCTTTTCTTTTTCTCTTCCTCTTCTTCTCTTCTCTCTTCTTCTTCTTCTTGTCTTCTTTTTCTTCTCTCTCTCTTCTTTTCTCAGTCTTCTCGGTCTCTCTTTCTTTTCCCCCTTTCTGTTTTCGAGGGATTCAGCGATGATTTATTTTTTTATAAAATTTTGGGCGTCACGACCGTCGTCGCGACCTGTGGTCGCGGTGACCTGGTCGCGTTGCTCTCTGGAGCAACTCCACCGCCTTCATCGCGAGCACACCTCTCGGTGCTTTGGTCGCGCTGGTGGTCGCGATGCTCACTGTCAGGATTTTCACTTTTTCATCGTGAGCCAGTCATCGCGATCTGTGGTCGCAGTGACTGGTCGCGGTGCTCACTGCCAAGAATCAACATTCTTCATCGCGAGCAGCTCATCGCGATCTGTGGTCGCGATGCTCACTGTCTCAGTCACTTATAAGATAGATACTCCGAACAATTATTCAGTGAGGAACGCTGCTTCAAATGATTTTTCTGAAGTTGAAGGATTTTCTGAGGTAGAAGATATTGAGAGCTCTGATAATAGTTTAATAATAAGCCATCTAAGCTGAAGCTTCAAAGAGCAGCTTTCTCAGACTCTGAGGATGAAGAATAAGATTCTGACACTGATGAAGAGCTTTCAGTACATCCCAACTGGAAGTCTAGTCATGTTGCTAAATCTAGACATAGAAGTAGAGGTAGAGGTCCAACAAGTCCGTTTAGGGGATTGAGTTTTGGCTTGGATGAAGAATTAGGCCTCCATTAAGATAGATGATTATTTAGATGAGGATTTCAAAACCGGGCGAAGTAAAGGAAACAAAACAGTTTTTGATAAAATTTTTTGGACTAGAGCAAATGAAGACACTTCATGATGATGGTAAAAAATGGGTTAGGTAGTCAACAATAATCAACTGTGCCACGTAAGAGAATTTGGTAGTCAGTTGAGTAGATAACACCATGTTCTACTCTTTAAACGCTGCAAGAATGTTCTCGGTTGTAACGAGAATCTAGTGAACACTAACTGTGGAATAAGTATCTGAAAGGGCAAGAAAGATCGGTGATGGATGTCGGACTTTAGCAGGCAATTAACCTCCGACAATCAAGTCAGTTCAAATATGATGGGAGAATTAATGAGTTAATTCAAAGAGTTATAGGGTTGGTGAATATATTAAATAACATATCTTCTTCTTTCATTAATGACTTTATTTATAGTCAACTAAACATTTTCCTTTCCTTCTTCTATTTTAGGAATGTCTAAGTTGTCTGAAAATTTGGTCAGCTGTATGTTACCTTAAACATATAAGGCCAGCTTCCTCGGAGAGCCTGTATAAGGATGGGACATGTTGTGTAGTTGAACGGTAACTTACAGGACTAGAGCATTTAATACGTCTGACTCTTCTGATGACAAAGTTCTGAACCTAACCATATTTACCATAAATGTTCACCAGATGTGTCACAGGTGGTCAGATTCTGCGCTGACTGGGGTCGTACTGTTTATCGCTGACAATTTGCTGATAATCAATTAATGCTCCGAAGAACATTGATGATACTCATATTGTCCTTGTCGCGGCTGAGAACCTTCTCGGCAGTACTTATAAACTACGTCGGAGCACTTTTTAACTTGGAGCGCCGTTTGTGTCCAAACGACTGTGTTTAATCATTAAAGACAATGTGGCAGTCCTCGGCGAAAATTACCTACAACACTTCCTTTCTGATTCAGAATCTAACAATGATGACCTACATATGCACAGAAACAAATTCGGACAGAATAAGACAAACTCCAATAGAAGAGGCAACAATTTTAAAGGTCTTGACAGTTTCAATTTTATAAATGATGCACAGTTTATACCAAATGGTAAGATGGATAATAGAAGAAACTCTATGAATGATGGTAATAGATCATCTCGAGGGTCCCGTGGTGATAACAGGGGATCTAAATGGGATGACTTTGGTGGATGGAGAATGAATGATAAAAGGGGCGATTTAAGGAATTTTAAGGGATCTAAATGTGAAGGATCTAGAAGTTCAAAACGTGGAATGTCTCACAAACAGTGGCGGAGCCAGAAAGTTCTTTCAATGGGGGTTTAGTTCAAATAGATTACATTATAAATTATAAATAATAGAGTTAATAACACCCACCTCCCCTAAGGTTTTGTCAACTACAAGTGGAGTCAACTTTACCGTTAATGGACAAAGACCTCTCATGCCGTTAGTTGACTTCCGTTAGAGTTAACGGCTGACTAAGTTTAACCGTTAAAAAGATCAAAATACCCCTAAAATAATTTTTAAAAATTATTAAATAAAAAAAATAAGGTTAGATCTCCACCATCTATCTCACCTGAGATGTATGGTAGAGATTTTTTCTTTTTTTAAAAAAATTATTATAAAAAATTAAACTTCATATCTCCATTTCATATTTGAATGGACAGTAGAGATCTAAAATTTATTTATTTATTTTTATTTTTAAAAAAGATTGAGTTTGAAATGTGAAGATCCAATCTTCAAATTGGATCTCCACTAAGATAAAAAAGAAAATTTGAAATTTGCTGGACGAACCCAGAAAATCTGGGGTTGGAGATCCAACCATGCCCTGAAGAACCCTTTAGTCGAAGAACCCAGATATGGGTTCTGTAATTTTTTTTTGGTGGTTCTTGGTGGATATCCAAATTGAATCTCCACCGTCCATCAATTTTGATGAACGATGAATATCCAATTTAGATATTTTTTTTATAATTGTTATTTAAAAAAAATATTTTTTAAATAAATCCTAAATGTCCATCATCTCAAAAATGGAGGGTTGAGATTTTTTTAAATTTTTAAAATTTTTTATTTAGTCAAATAAAATTAAAAAGGAGAAAAGAAAAAAATACCCTTGTGCCTGTTAAGCTTGACTAAAGTCAACTAACGGAAGGGAGATCTTTGTCCATTAATGATAAAATTGACTCCTCTTGTAGTTGGCAAAATCTCAGGGAATATGAGTGTTATTAGCTCTAAATAATAACAATAGCAATAATAAAAACAATGATAATAGTTCAATTAAAAAAAATAAAAACTTTCATACCATTCATAATTGTTGATAAATTTACAATTGTCCATGACACGGTTTCATATTTTAAAATCGTTGCACAATAATTTCGTTATCAATACTTTTAAGAACATTTTTTCATTGTACACGACTAAACTATCAATACTTTAAAACTGTTAATATAAGTTAAATTAAAATAATACCTCTATTGAGTGGCACTCTTCTGAAATTGAAAGTCTGGAAGGATGCAAAATGAATAACAAAAAAAAAAAAAAAAAAAAAGAACTTAGTAGGGCAGAACATGCACACACCGACAATATGTAGTGAAGACTTTAAGAAACAAAATCATTTATTATTAAAAAAGGGAATAAAAAAAAGGAAATTTAAACTTGGCTTCTAAGTTTTTAGGATAAAAATTATTTAGGTCCCTAACTTATTACGAAATATTATATTTTGACTACTGTTTCATTTTTTAACTCTCGTATTCCCTAACTTTTTAAAAATCCATCGATTTAGTCCTTCTGTTAGTCAAATTTAACAGTAATAGGACTATTTTAGTCTTTTTATATAAAAATAATAATTTATATTAAAAAATTGATAAAAACTTATTAAACAAAAATTTAATTAACAAAAAATAACAATTAAAAAAAAAAGCAAATGGAGGAGGCAGGCCTCCTCCATCCCTAGAAAACTGGTGGGAGGAGGCGGCGCCTACTCCATCAGATTTGGGAGGAGGCCGCTCCTCCCAGGTTTCTGGAAACCAAAAACCCTAGGTTTCTGGAAGAATTCCAGAAACCCAGATTTCTGAAAAAAATTCAAAAATCTGGTAGGAGGTTGCTCGCCTCCTCCTCCTATCTAATCTGGGAGGAGGCGGCGCCTCCTCTCAGGTTTCTGGAAACCAAAAACCCATCTTGGTTTCTGGATTTCTTTCAGAAACCCAAATTTTTGGGTTTCTAGAAGAAATCTAGAAATCTGGGAGGAGGCTGCGCGCTTCCTCCTCCTATCTGATCTGGGAGGAGGCTGCGCGCCTCCTCCCAGATCTGGGTTTCTGGAAGAAACCCAGAAATCTGGATTTCTTCCAAATCTGGGAGGAGGCGCGCTATTTGATCTGGGAGGAGGCGCAACCTCCTCCCAAATCTGGGTTCCTGGGTTTCTTCCAGAAATCCAAATTTTTTTTGGGTT
Source organism: Xanthoceras sorbifolium (assembly GCA_003430845.1). Classification (NCBI taxonomy): domain Eukaryota; kingdom Viridiplantae; phylum Streptophyta; class Magnoliopsida; order Sapindales; family Sapindaceae; genus Xanthoceras; species Xanthoceras sorbifolium. The sequence goes on from CM010617.1 coordinate 2,816,045, forward strand.
TTCAAATTTTTTTTAATTTGTTTTATAATAAATAATTGTTTTGATTAATATTATTAAATTTTATTATTGTTGAATTTAAATGTTAATTTAATGTATTATTTTAAATTATTAAATTTTAATTTTTTTATTTATTGTAATAATTTTTGTAAAGGTTTTTAATTTCAATAAAGAAAAAAAAATCTAATTTTCAGTTTAATAAACTAAAACTAAGGGTAAAATGGTCATTTTACACATTCTATATTGTTTGACTGTTAAAAATTGGTCAAAAGGACTAAATTCATAGATTTTTGAAAAATTAGGGACCACAAAAGTTAAAAAACAAAACAGCGGGTAAAATGTAATATATCGTGATAAGTTAGAGACCAAAATAATTTTTGTCCAGGTTTTTAATTTAAGAGGCTTTGGGCTTTGGAGCTAACAAACATAAAAGAATAATAGAATGTGAAAAAAATAAAAAAAGTTTAGAAGGTGGGCTATTGGGGTTTTAAATAAAAGAAGTTTGAATATGGGTTGTTGGGGTTTTAAATAAAAGAAAGCTGAAAATTGTTTTGGGCTGAGTGGGGACTTGCGCCCCTATTCAGCCTAACATAGCTCCGTCAGTGCTCACAAATATGATATGAATACAGGTGGTGGTCACGTGAATTTAAAAGCACAAGACATGAGACATGGCTATAATTTTTAGGGCAATCGAGAGAATTTATTACAAGCCTGCCTCTAGATATCGGAGAATATATATGAACATGTATCAATGTGTTGGCAACACTGTAGTTGGAAGTTCTTGCTTGTTGCTTAAAATGCCTCATCAATGTTGTCCTAGCTCTGCTGCATAGAATTTCACATCTGCAATTTGTTTGTAAGATTCAAGTTTCTCATTTTCTGATAAGCTTTGTTGGTCTGAAGTGCCCAAATAACATCTACATTATTCCTTGAAATTGTTTCACATCTGGAAATTGTTTTAGGCTGCTCAAATAATATATACCTTGTATTTTTTCCTTTTAATTAATCATACAACCCAACATCAGAGACGGCCCTAAGAGAGGGCTGACCCGGGCTCCAGCCGGGGTCAGCTTTTTAAAAAAAAAAAATTTTATATTTATAAGTTTCCTTTAAAAGTAAATTTAATATTTTTTTTTCCTCTCCATTTCAGTCTTCACAAATACACACACAGAGGCCACAACGTGATTTTCTTTCTCTCCATTATTCTCCGGGTCTTCTCTTCAAATCTCAAGGTCTTCTTCTCAGGTTTGTAATTCATTTTATTGTTATTATATATTTATTTTGTTTGCAGCTTTTAATATAAATATGATTTTTTTTATTATTTGTAGAATTTTTTCTTTTTACATTTTCTCTATTGGGTTAGCGTTTTTTTTGTTGAGATTGTTCTATTAATTTTTATTTAAATTGGGTTACAATTTACAAGTGGATTTATATTTTTGATCAGTAAAATAGAGTTTATTGTTGGTATTTTATTAATATTTTGGCTCCATTTGTTTGAATGTGAAATGAGTTGAAAACTTGAAATTATTTATAAAAATTAATATTGTTTGTATTTTGATCATCAAATATGTTTAGCTTTAGCAAATGCTCTGTTTCACTTAATTTTGATAGTGCCTTGACAAATGACAGTAGATGGGGCTATTGAACAAATAATCATCCATGATTTTTGCCTATAGAAATAAGAAAATACAATGAATAAGAACGGTAATTAGGCACTGCAATGAATAAGAACGGTAATTAGGTAATTTGCCTCACGATCATCTTCTCGTTGACTTTGTACAAAGAAAAGTAATTAGGTAAACAGATGTGGGATAGCTAAGAGAAAGAGACAAACATGATAATATATCAACACAGAAACCTATGCAAAATTCAAAAGCAAACTACTTTGGAAACATGGTAAGTCATATAAGTATGTGTTTAGTATAAAAGTATTTTAATAAATGCAAGGCTTGGTTGTAAGAGAACAAACAAGATTACAAGTGGATTTATATTTTTGATCAGTAAAATAGAGTTTATTGTTGGTATTTTATTGATATTTTGGCTCCATTTGTTTGAATGTGAAATGAGTAGAAATTATTTATAAAAATTAATATTGTTTGTATTTTGATCATCAAATCTAGTGCTTGTACTGTCTAGCTAGAAATATTATCCTAAGATTTTACAAACTATCTAGTCAGTGTTCTTTTTTGTGTTGATTTAACCAAAGAGTGATAATTTTAGGTAACAATGCCAAACAATCATTCATCTAAACCAAGAAAAACTCTCCTTTCATACTTTGGAAAAAAGGAAGATTATCAATCACCGAGTGGGTTAAGTTCTCCGTGTGATGTTGAGGGGTCAACTGACAGATCCTTGACCTCGTAAGGCTTGTAAACCATTCCATTCACCCCTCATATTGCTAGCACCATCATATCCTTGACCTCGTAAGTTTTCAACTGACAGATTGTACCGCATAAGGATATTACATATCTCTTTTTTAAGAGTTGAAGAATTTGTGTCAGCAACATTTATAACTTGAAAAAAACGTTCTCTAACAAATTCCTTTAAATCAACATACCTCAAAATAATTGCCACTTGCTCCTTGTTGGATTCATCAACTGCTTCATCAACAAGAATACAGAATTTGGCATCCCCGACTTCCTCCCGGATCTTAGCTCGCACTTCATTAGCTAGAATATTCAACAACTCCTTTTGAATCCGAGGTGATGTGTACTTGGCATTTTGTGGAGAATTTTGCAAAACAATCTCAGCAATTTCTTGATTTACTCTTCTTGCATACTTTAGCATCTCAATAAAGTTCCCACGATTGGTAGAATTGATGGATTCATCATTACCTCGAAAAGCACACCCTTGCATTGCTAGCCACTTCACCGTCTCTAGTGAGGTCTTGAGTCGTAACCGGTTTTGTAAAATTTCTTGTTGAGAGACTGTATTCATGACTTTGTCGATATGCCGAGATGAGTCTTTTAAGGTATACCAATTTTAGATGGAAAAACTATGCTGTGAATTATGTACCCCTTCATGTTGCACAAATGGACATTTGGTTCCACATTTAATTCTTTTCCAACTATGAAAACCATCAATTATAAATGTACTATGCTTTGATGAAACATTATAAAAAAGATAGCATGGAAAACAAAATGCTCTGTCCTTTTCTATCGAATATTCAAGCCAAGAAAATCGCTCGAACCAAGATTTTTGAAAGCTTCGATTTTGTTTACTATCCGAAGTGAGTGGATATTTATCCAACATAGGTTGAAACGGCCCCATTTTGATGTATGCTTTTCGAACATCATCACGCTTATCCACAGGGTAAACTCCTATTGGGAGACGTAATCTAGGATCACGTTCATAATAAGGAGTGTTAATATCTATTGGAGTGCAAGCATTCCCAGTTTCAAGATTTTCAGACGGAGAAGGCAAACTTGAACCACCAACATCACTCGGAGAACTTAACCCACTCGGTGATTGATAATCTTCCTTTTTTCCAAAGTATGAAAGGAGAGTTTTTCTTGGCTTAGATGAATGATTGTTTGGCATTGTTACCTAAAATTATCACTCTTTGGTTAAATCAACACAAAAAAGAACACTGACTAGATAGTTTGTAAAATCTTAGGATAATATTTCTAGCTAGACAGTACAAGCATTAGATTTGATGATCAAAATACAAACAATATTAATTTTTATAAATAATTTCTACTCATTTCACATTCAAATAAATGGAGCCAAAATATCAATAAAATACCAATAATAAACTCTATTTTACTGATCAAAAATATAAATCCACTTGTAATCTTGTTTGTCCTCTTGCAACCAAGCCTTGCATTTATTAAAATACTTTTATACTAAACACATACTTATATGACTTACCATGTTTCCAAAGTAGTTTGCTTTTGAATTTTGTATCAGTTTTTGTGTTGATATATTATCATGTTTGTCTCTTTCTCTTAGCTATCCCACATCTGTTTACCTAATTACTTTTCTTTGTACAAAGCCAACGAGAAGATGATCGTGAGGCAAATTACCTAATTACCTAATTACCGTTCTTATTCATTGCAGTGCCTAATTACCGTTCTTATTCATTGTATTTTCTTATTTCTATAGGCAAAAATCATGGATGATTATTTGTTCAATAGCCCCATCTACTGTCATTTGTCAAGGCACTATCAAAATTAAGTGAAACAGAGCATTTGCTAAAGTTAAACATATTTGATGATCAAAATACAAACAATATTAATTTTTATAAATAATTTCAAGTTTTCAACTCATTTCACATTCAAACAAATGGAGCCAAAATATCAATAAAATACCAACAATAAACTCTATTTTACTGATCAAAAATATAAATCCACTTGTAAATTGTAACCCAATTTAAATAAAAATTAACAGAACAATCTCAACACAAAAAACCCTAACCCAATAAAGAAAATGTAAAAAGAAAAAATTATACAAATAATAAAAAAATCATATTTATATTAAAAGCTGCAAACAAAATAAATATATAATAACAATAACATGAATTACAAACCTGAGAAGAAGACCTTGAGATTTGAGAAGAAGAGCTGGAGAATAATGGAGAGAAAGAAAATCGCGTTGTGGCCTGTGTGTGTATCTGTGAAGACTGAAATGGAGAGGAAAAAAAAATATTAAATTTACTTTTAAAGTGTAAAACTGTTAAAGGCAAACTTGTAAATATAAATTTTTTTTTTTTTCAAAAAGCTGACCTCTCTTAGGCCGTCTCTGGTTGGAAGTAAGTTATGCCAAATCTTTTCAACATGAATTTCATAATCTTTCAAGACCTCCAAGTTGGGGGACACAACCTGCAAATAGAGTTGTCTCAATCTTACTTGCATAAATTAAGTAACAATTATTTATCACATATGTTTGCTGCTATTAAAGAAGTAATAATATTAATTGAACTTGCAGGAAGTACCTTATCGTTGAAAAGCGACGTGGGAATATCAAGCTCTTCCTCTGGGGAAGCTGTTTTCACTTTGCAGCAGAAACTATTGAGGCGTGGCAAAACTTGTAGTGACAGAATGCGTAATTGTCTGAACTTGATCTCATGAACCACTTCATTGTTGTTGCCATCATCTTGTTCCCCAATATCAAAAATATCTTTTATGTTCTCGCAGTCATACACCTCAATTTCTTGGAGTTGTGGAAGGGCTGTGACAGTGGAGAATGAGAAGATATTATTCAACTTATGGCATGTTGACACGTTTATAGTTCTCAATTGGCCGAAAGATTCTGCTTCAAGTGGACGATTACATATCTTCTCCAAGCCATGCATTTTCTCAACAATCAACGACTCCAGTAACGGTAAAGCACCACATGATACTAACTCTAAGCAGTGAGAATTAGAATGAACATTGAGATGCTTCAATGTAGGAAAACCATTTCCATTTAAATCATCAAGAAGATTTCTGGCACCTAGCAATTCACCCAATTCTAGTTCTTCGATTCCTTTCAACTGCGAGATAATCTCAGCCTCATTGGTATGAAGACTAAGTTTCAGCATTCTGGAAGTCTTAGAATGAAAATTCCAGTTCCACTTTTCCCATTCATCTCCTATGAATATTTTATATCTTTCAAGCTTTCTAGGAAGCAAGCCTTTTGACATCTTAACATCCGGAATATGTATCTCTAATATGATTAGATGAAGCAAATGCTTCAACTCATTAAAGCTGACATTACTTCTTTCAATATTGGGTCTTTCAACCTCCCAATTGACAGAAGTATTACCCATATAAAACGCTTCTAATTTGGTTAAACTTGACATAACATTCGGGGGAATAACACTAAGTTTGGAACAATTACTCAAATCTAACAACCTTAACTTAGTCAATTGACACATCTGTTCAGGCAACTTCTTAATGTCAGAATCACGAATACTAAGGATTTCAAGCTTCTTTAGGTCTCCAATAACAGTTGTGTCTCCCAATTTACATTGATCGAGACACAAGACATTAAGATCATTTACAAGACAATTAAGTGTCGTCGGTAGTGTCTGTAAATTCATTTCAACCAAATGTAAAACTTGAAGCCCCGACATCCGTGTAAAAAAATTATCAGGGATTCTAAAAAGTGATTTCTTTGCTTTCACATAAAGAAACTTAAGTTTTGGACATAGCAACAGTAGATCTTCAGGAAGCTCACCAATATTATGTAACGTGATTGAAGTGCATTTTCTCAACGTATTCTCATTTGCCCAGGACTGCGGAATGACATCATCTATCACAGTAAACACATGTTGATCTCTATATGCAATTGATCTAGCAACGTCACAAATAACATCATGCATAGCAAACCTTTCGCTGTCAGGAGGATTGTTATCAGTATATTCATTCTTGGGAGCGTTTAGCAACAAAGAAGTGGCCTTGAGTGTGTTGACCAACGCATATACACTGTATAGTGCCTCTTCCATTGTGTTAAATTTGTCAAATAAGCCTAAACCCCATCCGTATCTAAACAAGCCTCGAACGAAAGCATCATAGGTGCGTCCCATGCGACTACAAAGCAAGAAAATCTCCTTGAGCTCCTTTGTTTCTAGGTAATTGTAACTCAACTGTATACTTGTATATACCTCCTTTGTGATTCCCTCAAAGCTCTTCGAAGAAGGATTTTTCAATTCTCGCAAGGCCTTTTTCCATTCATCTTGTCCCTTATTTTTTAATGCCCTTGGTACGGTAACAATGGCAATGGGCATACCTCCACATTCCTTAGCTACTTGAAGTGCTATAGATTCTAAATCAGGTTGCTCAACACGCATTCCTGTTATACTCTTAAAAAGACTCCAAGTATCTGCTTCATTTAAAGCCTCCATGTGGAAATTACATTGAGATTCCATCATATTTGTCAACACACGATTTCTTGTTGTCAGCAATAATTTTAATCCCTTACGATCATTTTCGAAAGGAATTCCAACTTTCTCAAGATTGATACTCCCCCAAATATTATCTAAAATTAGAAGAAACTTCTCCTCTTTTTTCAACCGATCATATAGTCTGTTTGCTCTTCCAGGTACTGTCTCTTCAGTGAATTGTAAACCCAAATTATCTACAATAACTCCTTGAATATTTTTTATATCCAGTGGGTGGGACAATTCTACAAAAACTGTTTTATCAAAGAGCCTGTCGCGTTTGGCTTGTGTTGCGACTTGCTTGGCTACAGTTGCTTTACCGATACCACCCATGCCGTAAATTCCGACCATATTGACATCAGAAGTACTCAATGCATCAATTATATCCTTCAGAATTGAGTTTCTTAATTCGAAATCCTGGTACCATTTGCTAGGCTGAAGACATGTCTGCTCTGGAATGGTGCGATATGATACTAGTTTAAATTCCGCAGCTGTTTGCTTGAGTCGAACAACATCCTTCAACTTCGCAGTAGCTTTCTTGCTAAGTTGATAGCGATTCTTCAAATTCAAACATTGCAGGTTTGCTTACTGATGATCATCATCTTCAATAACCTTCGAGGCCTCATCGATGATGTTGTCCACTGTATGGAGCTAACTCTGAACATGCTTTTCAATCTGCTCCCCGTTTCTTCTAGCATCCTCAACTGAATGCTGCACAATGTTTCTCGTACCGTCAAGATTATTCACTTCATTCTCCAGATTCTCCATGTAGCTCCTGTAGTTCCACATATATCTAAATGGACTTGTTATGGGAGCAACCAAGTATTCAGCAACCTTAGCGGCAACAGAGATGGCAATCTCAGCCATTTGTGATTCCTTGATCTGTATTTTTTTTTTTTTTTTGAAGAAATAGAGGTGTGAATCAAAGCAAAACAGATGACAGAAGAAAGTAAAACAGACAAGACAAGAAAGCAAGCAAAAATTAGATACAAAAGCAACAAACCTTGAGATCAAAACGACCAAACTGAGAAAAGGGTTTCTTCCCACGCTAGAGAAGAGGAAAGAAAAGAAAGAAAGATGTGCCACCGCAAAACAGAGAACACAAAAGAGCAAAGCAAAAGTTGATGGATATGGAAGCAACAATCTTTGAGATCAGAACCACAAAAAATGAGCAAAGAAATGGGGTCTATGACACACTAATGTCTTGTTATTAGTCAATTAAGAGGACAAAACATCAAAAGCAACAACCCACTTAATTACAATTAAAGATTAAAATATGAAAAATTACACTAATTAGTTATCAAGTGGTAGCTCTTCACATTCATGTTGAGTAGTTTAAATCAATTATGAGAACCCCCACCATCACCTAATGCCAATGTGAAAGAAAGGACTATAGTCTCAATTATAATAAAAATATATATGAATACAATATTGAGCCTTTCATTTCAACATACTCAAGCAAATTTCAGATCCCATGTTCATATGTATTTACTATGTTTAATTATAAGTAGGACATCCCCTCTTAGTTTAATTAATGTGTACTTTCAATCCGTGTTAGTGATAAAAATACAAGTCTCACAATACGTATTTACTAGTAAGTTGGCATTAAGTCCCAACAGACCCTTACTTATTTAATGTCAAATTATTTTTAGAAAAAAAAAACTTAACTGGAAAAAAAAATATGAGTCCTACCGCAACGGGACTTTTAAGTGACACCAAATTTGATTTGTTTCAATATCGTGTCACCAATAAATGCAGGATTGGGTTGAGATTAGTCCAATCCTGACCAATATACTAGAAACTTTTTCTTTAGAACTTGAGCAAAGACATACTAAAAGTTTATTCAGTATACAATTCATATTATAAAAACTATATTCTATTTTTGTTAAAAACTATTAGTATATATATATCGTAAATTAGACCTTCTAGTATATTTACTCATAAATTAAATGGTTAATGCACTTTCTCTTTACATATGCAAGCAGATTCCTCTCTTAGTGAGAGTTATTTTCCAAACCGTGCTTGTAATGGTTGATTGTGTTAGGTCTTGGAAAACCATTGACCCTACATGTGTCTGTCCCTCCTAAAACACTTATGTTTGGTCTTTCTTGAAAAGTAGTCAAAGTCAGGGCTACATACCACATAAGAAATTATAGTCCAATTTGGAACACTTGCTCAGTATCTTAATGAGTAATAGTAAATTGCCTATGCCATAAAATTTTAAGATAACTTAATATTACTCAAGATTTGCTGGGAGCTAATGTCACACTTACTGATAAATATACATCGTGAGACTTAAATCTCCACCACTAACGTGGATAAAAAGGTATATACTATTGAGTTATGGTGAAGCTTGAATCAAGAGAAGAGGTCCATTCAGGAGATTCTCTGTAGAGAGCACCATTTATATAACTATACTAATCAATTTGTGTATATCTCACCATGCAAATAGATCTACATATAAGTATAATAATGAAACTTTAAATGAATCGTACGCGATTAGATATAACTTTGTGTAATTGAGCGAAAAGAAGCCTTGTATATAATTGTTATCTTAATGAGTAATAGTAAATTGCCTATGCCATAAAATTTTAAGATAACTTAGTATTACTCAAGATTTGTTGGGAGCTAACGTCACACTTACTAGTAAATATATATCGTGAGACTTAAATCTCTACCACTAACGTGGATAAAAAGGTACATACTATTGGGTTATGGTGAAGCTTGAATCAAGAGAAGAGGTCCATTCAGAAGATTCTCTGCAGAGAGTACCATTTATATAACTACACTAATCAATTTGTGTGTATCTCACCATGCAAATAGATCTACATATAAGTATAATAATGAAACTTTAAATGAATCATACGTGATTAGACATAACTTTGTATAATTGAGCGAAAAGAAGCCTTATATATAATTGTTATCAGAGCCCTCAATATCCAGTTCATCATACTCAAAGTGATGTATATTTTTTTTTTATTACAAAATTTTCACTTTTTTAGACCCTTAGCTTAGAATGCAATGTCTACTAACCACCCTCTAACTATACCGCACCTGTATAGTAGCATAACCATAAATTTTCGATAAGTATTATATCGTGTTGTGTTATCGCAATCGTAACATATGTATAAAAATTGTTCGTTATTGGATATCTATATCGCATGTTATAAAATAATTAGAATGAACACATATGCTTAAGTATAAATTTATGCAACTACTTGATAATAATTTAAAACACAATTTCTTTATATTTTAATTGTTAATACTGTAATTAATTAATTGGCATGATGGTATCAATGATTTGTAGTATTAGATGACTTACACAAAATTAGATGGCAAGTCATTGTATTAGGTGGAACATAATTTTCAGTGTTAATTATATTAAAACATCAAAATCAGGTCATTGTATTGAAGAGCTCTACCACTTGATAATTAATTAGTGTAATTTGTAACACTTTCTTCATATATTTTAATCTTCAATTGTAAATAAGTGGGTTGTTGCTTTTGATGTTTTGTCCTCTTAATTGACTAATAACAAGACATTAGTGTGTCATAGACCCCTCTTCTTTAGCATATCAATAAATTTCTTTGCTCCTTTTGGTGGTTCTGATCTCAAAGATTGTTGCTTCCATACTAAAAGATACAAGCTAAAATTCAGAGAAGAAACAGAAAAAGGTGGAAGAAGAGAAAAATTGTTCTTATCAGCTTGCAAACTGAACCCAGCAAACTCTTCCCCTGAGCTGGCATTATGCTGATGATGCTGATTTGTCATCCTAGCATTGGCTGGCAATCCCAATGCTGAAGTTTTATTGGATCCGGCAGCTGCTAATGAAAGTGTTTGTGGTGAGACCTGAGAGAGAACAGATGCACCAAGAGTTGTCACAACATTTCTTCTTGTCACTTGTTCTTTACTATCAGTTTTACATACATTTAACACATCAACTTTTGTTTTGCACTCTTGTGTTCTCTGTTTTGTTGTGGTCAGTTCACTCGGTTAATCCTAGACATTCAATTTAAAATACTGTTTTTTTTTATAAAAAAAATAGATAAAGAAACACCTTTATATCTATTTTTCTTTTAATTATATTATATCATACGATGTAGATATCCAACAACGAACAATTTTTATGTACATGTTACGGTTTCGATAACCCGAATCAGTACACCTGTTGCTCAAGCTTTTCTCTTCTCTTAATTATTAGAATCATCGTTAAATAAAGCAAGGTATAGTTAGAGGGTTGCTTACCAGTCATTGCATTCTAAGCTAAGGGTCCAAAAATAAAATAATAAAAATAAAAATACATCACTATGAGTATGATGAATTGGATATTGAGGGCTCTTTTAACAATTATATATAAGGCTTCTTTTCGTTCAATTATATAGAGTTAAGTCTAATCACATATGATATGTGACTGTATTTTTGTTTTCTTGTTCTTTTTAATTATTTAGCACTTCATATTTCGGGCCTCCTCATTCAATTATATATGTACAATTGGGATATGTAACATTATGGTAATGTATCATCTAGATTTGCATTAATAAGTCTCTTACCATGTTGATTCTGTTTTTGGCTACAACTTTTGGATAGTGTGAGCTAGTTTTGAAATATGTTTACATGTAAGATTGGTGATATCATTAAATTATAGAGGCTTATAATGGTTCTATGCTATCCCAGGTGCAACTTTTTAAATTACAGGAGAAATATGGCATGTTTTCATTGTGATTGCAAGCGTCCACTGGATGACTTTATGGATAATAAAATGGAAGAGTTCAGCAGGTGAAGACACTTCCTTTTCTGATTTGAATGATGATTTAGATGAGGATTTCAAAACCGGGCCAAGTAAAGGAAACAAAACAGTTTCTGGTAGAAATTCTCAGAGGACAGCAGGTGAAAACACTTCCTTTTCTAATTCAAAATTTAACAATGATGACTTACATACGCGTAGAAACAAATTCGGACAGAATAAGAGAGAATCCAATAGAACTATAGAAGAGGAAATAATTTTAAAGGTTGTGACAATTACAGCTTTGTTAATGATGCACAGTTTAGATCAAACAGTAAGATGGATAATAGAAAGAACTCTATGAATGATGGTAATAGATCATCTCGAGGGTCCCGTGGTGTAACAGAGAATCTAAATGGGATGATTATGATGGACGGAGAATGTGTTAGTGTATAGTTTAGATTAGCCCATTGGGCTCAGCCCATTACTTGTATTGCATATATATCTAGCCTATATAAGGCTCTCTCTGATACCATGTTAACAATATAAAGTGTTAACAATATAAGACTGAGTATCGTGCCCTTACCGACACCACCTACGAGCTTGTCTGGCTTCGCTGGCTCTTGGCTGCCATGGATGTTCCACAGCCCACTGCCACTCCTCTATATTCTGACAATCGTAGTACTATCTACATTGCTCATAATGATGTCTTCTATGAACACACCAAGCACATTGAGATCGACTGTCACATCACTCACCAATATCTTAAGAAAGGCATTCTCCAGTTGTTCTCCATCTCCTCTGCTGACCAGCGCGCTGATACTTTCACCAAGTCTCACCCGCCTGGTTGTCTTCGAGATTTTATATCCAAACTCCAATTGGTTTCCTCCTTGCCACCTCGAGTTTGAGGGGGGGGCGGGGGCGGGCATTAGTGTATAGTTTAGATTAGCTCATTGGGCTCAGCCCATTACTTGTACTGCACATATATCTAGCCTATATAAGGCTCTCTATTGTACATTGTTCGACACATATCAATATACACACTTTATATTGTTAACATAATGAATGATAAAAGGGGCGATTAAATAAATTTCAAGGGACCTAAACATGAAGGATCTGGAAGTTCAAAACGTGGGATATCTCACAAATATGATATGGATGCAGATGGCAGTCCCCGGGAATTTAAAAACAATAGGCGGGTTATTGAAAGGTAGATCTGAGCCATGACTATATTTTTATGAATTGGTTTGGAAACAGGCAATTGAGAGAATTTATACTACTTATTATTACAAGCCTGCCTCCAGACATCGGAGAATATGAACATCATTAGATGTGGTGGCAAGAAGTTCTTGCTTGTTACCAAGGTTGTCTTCCGCTAGAAGGAACATCACATCTGTAATTTATTTGTAAGATTCAAGTTTCTCATTTATAAGTTTTGGTGGTATAATTCAAGTGCCAAAAAGATATCTCATTCTACTGAAGTTTGGTCAAGTTGATGTGTACCGGTCCATCTACAGGCCATTAAAGTTGTTGCTTTTCAACTCAATTGTTATGTACGGAATATTAGAGATATATTCATTTATTATTCATTAGTTTAGTCTTTTCATTATAAGGGTAGTGTTAGTCTTTTTCATTAATATATATCTTTCTTTTCTTCTAATCTATTTTTTATCTTTTTCAATGTTAATGAAAATCCTAGTCATTCTCTCTCATTGTTCATCTTGATTATTTTGAATTGTTAACATGGTACCAGAACTCTTGGAAGTTAGTTTAATTTCATCCCAGAGCTTCTTCGCATCACATAGTACTGGTATTTTTTCCGCTTCTCTTCGCATTTGACATTTTTTAGATTTTCAATTGAACTACAATTTTTAGGGTTTGACAGATTTTGCAATTTGGAGTTTTATTATATTCTCCATGTTTGGAATTTTCATTAGATTGTTGTCATTTATATTTGCAACGGATGGTAATAAAGATGATTCGCTTCGGTCTATTAGTGTAAAGTTGGATGGGAGTTATTCGTATTAAAGTTATGTTATGAAGAATTTTCTGATAGGGAAAAATAAGTGGAGTTATATTTATGGTACATCTATTGCACCCACAAATGATAAGGCAGATAATTATGCACAGCTTGTAGAAAATAAACAGGTAGATAATTCGAAAATTATCATTTGGATAAACAATTTTATTGGGCACTCAATAGGTACACAATTGGCAAAATATGACACTGCTAAGGAGGTTTGGGAACACTTGTCCAGACTGTATACGCAGTCTAACTTTGCAAAGAAATACCCGTTAGAATTTGATATTCGAGCTCTTCAACAAAAGGATATAAGTATTCAAGTGTTCTATTCTGCAATGTCAGATCTTTGAAATCAATTGGCTTTTACAGTATCTGCAGAACTGCGAATAGAGAGAAGCAACGCTTGGTTCAGTTCTTGATGGCACTTCGTAATGATTTTGAAGGCCTTCATGGTTTAATTCTGCTTTGTAGTCCGCTTTCTTCTGTTGATTCGATAGTGAGTGCGCTCTTGACTGATGAGACACAGTTGTGATGTTAATAACGCTAGTATTTAGTAAAATTCTACTGATGTTGTATTTATTTCATACATCTTAGGGCATGTTTGTTTGCCAGAACAAGACTGAATTGGATTTCTCCAATCCCAGTCCTGTGTTTGTTACCTACGTAGGATTGAATTTAATCAAAACTGATTTTATCCAATCTCATTCTACACCAAACAAGAGACAATACTATTTTTAGTCCAATTCATACTACACCAAACACATCACAGTACTAATTAGTCCTATCCAATTTTATTTTATCCCATAAAAATAGTATAATTCAATCCGGCGCACCAAACGCACCCTTAGTGTCAAATATTTGAAGGCGTTTTGTATTGATATATTTGGTTCATAATAACTTTTATTATTGTGACCCTCGCGTGATTTATATTTTTTCTCTGAAGGATACGTGTTTCCACTTCCATGGAAACTCAATTATTTTACTTGATGGCATTGCAAAAGACTTCCTGCATTTGGCAAAAACTGTGTCCATGAATTCCTCAGCTATTTCATGATCCATGACATCGTAAAAATTTCACAATCAAAGTGATTTATCATTAAACTAAGAAGCATTAATTATGTCAGTTCAATATATAAATGCATTCTTCATTTCCATAAAAAGCATATCCTATGAAATGAATTCATGTACGGAATTCATAAAGGACAGAATAATATCAAGGTTTGAGAGAGACGTACAGTTGAAGGCGGATGCGTTTGCTATTAGAAGCAGGACATGCTTCTGCACCATAGGCAGTCAGATTATCCACCATTTTCAATCTATCAGCACCTCAGCAGCTCCTCCTGTTCTCAGATTCTTTTGCACATCATAAGGTCCACTTATGGCATTACCAAAAGTTCTATCTCTATGATAAATTTTGATCATTGAAGTATCTCTACATTACAACTCATGTATACAAAGACTTCATTTTTATTGCTGTGAACAATGAATATCATCCTGCACATTTTGCACATCAGACAACACGTAAATGTCACGATAATGGTATTCTAAAAGTTAAAAAAAATAATGCTAACATTGTACTAAAAGGTACTACAAAACCATAGAAAAACCGACTTGCCAAATTCTAGGCTATGTTTAAGATAGAACAATAATGTCAACAATTGACTTGGTGTTGCTAGGAATTACTTACCCCGCATATTTTGCACATGAGATGACAGGTAAGTTTCGCAACGAGTCGACAGTTGAAGCACAAGAAACAGCAGCATCCCAAAAACACAGAGTCCGCAAAATAGACAGACAAGGAAAATCCAACAATAGCAGAACCACAAGTCAAATTTGTCATGCAAAGTCTGATGAAATGGAACAATTTTGTTGTCAATGAAGAGTGTCAGTTTCTTTTCTGGAATTGTCTTAGGATCTGGTACCAAATCTTGATTGGTAGAATCGCATTTCTCATCAGAAATGCTGGTTTGGATTCTTTCGGGCTCTGCATAGATTGGACATACACCGCAAAATTTCAGTCTGCAAGTTTGGCTTGTACCTGGAGCCCTGAACATATTTTCTCTTTTGAAAAAATCTCCAAGAGGGATCCTTGGAGAGCTATCTTCTGGAACCCTGAACATAACTTTACAAGTTGTGAACTCATCCATACGTATCTTAACACGTGAATAGTCATCATACCCCAATACGACGTGATCTGAGTCAATGAATATGCTGTCTTTATAATTCCGGTCAGCACGAACAGTCAATTTGCCTTTGAATGTAACCCGATTACCAGAATCGGTTTGAAAAAAGCAGTCATAGGGGATCCCAACAGAAAATTCCCCAGTATAACAATATCCCTCAAAAGCAACAACAGCACATAAAGCAAATCCCAGAAACTTACTATTAGAGCAATTATTTGGAGACAGTTGAATATTTACTGAAGATCCGAAACTTTGATAGCGGAACCACTCAGGAATTTTACTTCCAGGATAACAAATGCTGACACGAACCTCTTTTTGATACTTCTGTTAACATGAAAACAAATCATAACTATTTAGAACTGAGAGATAAAATGAGAGACAGAGAAAGGAGCGGAGTAAGTAATAAACTTACCTTTCCTTCTGTTGCCATACGCTGAATTATTTGCAGTGACTCTGCAAAAACATTGCTGAATGCTTTGTCATTAAGTTTCGGGCTATTAGTAAACATGAAGTCTAAGTTTGTGAGATGTGAATTTCTCCATGTACTGCGTTCAGATGTTATGAATTCTGCGAATTCGGATGTATTTGGCAATGCTTGGAGCTGCTTGCAATTCATTGCTTCGAGAATGAGTAGATTTAATGGAAGCACTGTCACAGATCGAAGCATATTGCAATCGTTTAGTAAAAGCGTTTCCAGCTTAGGAAGTTGTTTGATGCTTGTTGGTAGACCCTCAAAATCATTTTTGCATAGCTGTAACGTTTTCAATGAAGATAAACAGCCGATATCTTCTGGGATTTCTGTCAGGTGGCAGTTGTTTAAACATAGATCTTCCAGAGAGAATGATAAACCCGAAGAAGGACGAAATGCCAAACACTCTATTAGAGATCTCAAACATGGTGTTGAAGATGGTGATTGACTTTCAACACCTCTGCCTGCTGTGAGATTCTCCAAAGACTTTAAATTCCCCATGTTCACTGGCAACTTGTCCAGTCTTGAGCAATCAGAAAGATCGAACTCAAGTAGAGATGCTAAATTACGGATGCTACTTGGAAGCGTCTCAAGATTTTTGCAACCCCTCAAAAACAATCTCAAAAGACCATTAAGATGTTCTATCGAAAGGGGTAGCTCTTTAACTGCTGTTCCAGATAAATCTAGTGTTTCCAAGCGTTCCATTGTCTCCAAAATCTCTGGGAAATGCTCGAGTTGGGAGCAGTTCTTAAGAATTAGAAAACGAAGAGATTTCACTTTACAAATGCTGGTAGGAACATGCTTGAGCCTTGCACAATCTGAAAGGTCTAACAGCTTAAGCTTACTTAGACTCTCAACTGATGAGGGAACTTCTTCTACTTCAGACCCTTTTAAACTTAACATCTCTATATTCCCCGAAACCTGTGGAAACTTCTTGAGATTAATGCACGAAGAGAGATCAAGATTTTTTAGAGACTCAAAATGAACGTCTCTTGAAAAGCTTCCGAGACTTTCACAGCCCTCGAGACGCAAGTAATTAAGGTTGTTGAGATGTTGAATAGAAGAGCTAATGTCAACCAAGCTTCTGCAATCTATAAGATCTATAACCTCAAGATTCGGGGAACCAGAGAGGTTCGGGATCCTAGTCAGTTGCTGAGAGTGTCCAAGAATAAGCCTTTTCAAACTTGGGACATGCTGTAACAAAATTTAGTATAAATGATTGGACTAGGTGATTAATTATATGCAAATATACAAAATATATTTACAAAGAATGAAATGCATACTTATATGTAAATTATACCTTTTTGCCTTCCCAAAGTTGTTCAACATTGCTATCAAAAAGATCAAGTTCAACAAGGTTTTCCAGACTTAAATTTGCTGGCAGTACTCTTGAAGGATACCCATGCCAATTTAGATACCTCAATCCATCCGGAAGATAATTCAGACCACAGGGAAGATGCACTTTAGAGATATTTGTGGGATCTCCAAAACGTCGAGTCCAATCGTAGAGCTTGAGAAATCTAAGATTCCACATGTTCTCAAAGGCTTGAGAACTTAAATCTATATTCTTTATTTTAGACATGTCTAGGAGTATGCCTTTAACTGATTCAGTTCCCTTGCAACCAAAAAGTAAAGAATAAGTTATGACATAGATACACACAAAAGCTTCCAAAAATTAATACACACAGAACCATTTAATTGAAAACAAAATTTGAGCAGGTTAATTCGTGAAAATGGATCTAATATAATAAACAGAACCAAATATATAAGGCACTTACAGTATTTCTCCTTAGTACTTGATAAACATCCTCATGGCCGTACAACCTACTACGTTCCCCTGGATTGTTGGAGGATTCTTGGCGAACAATTTCCCAACACATTTCTTGCAATAAATCGTGCATATTTATTTTGCTGGTTGATATTGTTATAAGAGATTTATCAACGAGAACACTAAGTCCAGCTTGTGCAGAGAAGTAACAACTATTTAGTAGTTCTATTACATGATCTCTATACTCTCCTTTAAAGAAACACCCAATGTCAAGTAATATATTCCTCTCCTCACGATCTAGTGCATCATAACCAATTCTCAGTATATTATGAACTTCAGGGTTAGGAATCTTATGTAACTTATGCAATGCACTTTCCCAATCTTGTTCGGTCTTTCGATACAGGGAGGAACCCAACACTTTTAGTGCTAAAGGATTGCCTTTGGCATAATCTACCGCCCTATGAGCGAAGACCATAAGATCTTTGGGAATATGATTTTCTCTGAAGGCACAATTACAAAAAAGTTGAAGAGCTTCACGCTTGTCCAGCGCCTCAACCTCATATATGTTATATGCCGCTACAAAATTAAGAAGCAATTGCTTATCTCTAGTTGTGATGATAACTCTGCTTCCGGGACCAAATCGATGGAGCCCTCCTGCCAAGATTTCTAATTGTTTCAAACTACTCACATCATCAAGAACAATGAAAACCTTTTTGCTTTGGAGCCTTCGCTTAACTATTGGGGGTATATTGGGAGTGCCTAAGTTTAGATTTTCCCCTAATATCTTAGAAAGAACTTTATCTCTTAGATAAACCACTCCACCACAATTTTCTGATTCTTCTCTAACATTTGCAACGAAACAACAACAACCATCAAACTGACAAGAAATTTGGTTGAAAACAGCTCCAGCAATGGTTGTTTTACCTATACCACCCATTCCCCAAATTCCTACAACTCGGAAGTCTAATGTTTCCATGCCTAATAATGATTTAACTTTCTCAATGCGCGAATCTACTCCAACTAGACCTCTAAAATCAGTTGAGGCAAACATATCATTCAACTTCTTCAAAACATCTTTGACAATTTCGTCTACAAGTCTGGATTCAGGCCTACCAAATACAAACAATAAACAATCTTATAGCGTCTTATTTACATGATAGTTAGCAAAAATAGAAATTAAGACTTGTAGTAGTATTAGAACAGAATTGGAATTACCTAGTTACAGAGGAATCCCACCCAGATAGATTGGATGCTTCAGTCAAAGCTTCTCTCCATGTCTGCAACTCTTCTTTAGATACTTGCTTATAATGCTTAGCAAAAGCATCCTTAAAGCTCCCAGTCTGCTTCCGTACATCTGATGGATTAACTTGGTAGAAAACAGGTATGACAATCTTATTGTTCATTTTCTTGTACTTGATAATCTCTGCGAGCTCACGCAAGCACCCTTTTGAAGAAGCATAGTCTTCTGAGAATATGACCACAGAAATCTTTGATTCTTCAATTGTTCTCAAAAGGGCTGGTGATGTTTCGTCTCCTCTCTTGAGTTTGTCATCATCATCAACAACGAAGGTCTCAATGTGTTTTTGAGACAAAGCACCACACAGATGGCTCTTGAAACTGTCACTAGCACTGTCTTCACCTCTGAAACTGAGGAACACATCGTACTTTCTTCCCTGGCTGTTGGTGGTGGTGGTGGTGGTGGTGGAAGATGAACAAGTTGACGATGAAGCGCCCATTGATCAGACCAAATACAAGACTTGATTATTGCAGCAAAATTTTACTCTTTGTTGGTGAACAGAACAGTAGAGACTGATCACTTTTATGATAGTCTTTAGGAAAGCACTCGCAGGAAAATTTTGATTTCCAAAACGACAAGCATTTCATGGCACATTATGGAGCAAAGAATTAAAAAAAGATGAAACATAGGCTTCATGTGGGTCACGATTGTCGCCATAGTGACTGTCATGTCAACTGTGCATGCATGTGGAAAAGTTAATGAGAACAGAGTGAGAGAGGGTCGAAAGTCTTTTATTATTCACTACCTTTGTTTTTGGTTGGGACACATTTTTCCATGATGGGTTGATGACTCATGTCAACCACCTATTGCCCTATTGGATACTTACGTTAAAATATTAATTAACTTTATCTCCTCATCTCACATTTTAAAAGTAGTTATTTATTTTAAAAATAATTATTTTTAAAATATAAAAAGATAAAGTATAGATAAAGGGAGAAAAATAAAACCCACCTATGGATACTTCACGCTTTTTTTTTAAAGTATAATGTATTGATGTGTGGTTTTATAGATGTAGGAGCATTAATAAGTTGTTTCTTTGGAAATCTGACACAAGATAGTGTCAAAGGGTCTGAGTACTTTGTAAAATATATTTCTATTTATCAAAATATATTACGGTTTGATAATAAAAATTCTTATTCAATCTGATAATATTTTAGGTTCAAATCTCCACCACTATAAAAAGATGGCTATAAAAAATTATAAAAGCTGATTCCTAATGTGAACAAAAAAATGACCCGTCCAAAAATATTAAAGCTCAAACCAAATAACAAATGTAAGCAAAAACTGTCCCACAATTTGATGAAAGGCTAGATAGAAAAATTCTCCAAAATCTAAGCTCAGAAAAGCACTAACAAATAATCAAGAAAAAATAGTTCAAAGAGGGAAAAAAAAAAAAAAAATGAACCCGACATGATCATGAATTGGACATCTAGTGTAGATATTGTCCGCTTTCACCACATAGCTTTCAGTTTTGGTATTAAAGTACTTTTCAAGCCAAAATATGTCTGCATTAGCTAACGTGCGTTGGGAGTATTATCAATCAACTAGTCCAATTTCGTAGCCAAAAATCCGGCAAGATCATCAACCCATAAAAGAAACCAGAATCATCTGCATACAATTTCATAGCCAAACCTGAGTTTCCACTCAGGACAAAGAATGGTAAAGAGAAATTAGATTATATAAACCTGGTCTAGTTCACTACTAAGAAACAGAGTTTTTAGAAGAAACTCAAAACAATAAGCACAACATCCGCATGACTTGGGAGGATTTTCGATTGAAAAAATACCCATGAAAGAATAGAAATTCAACAAGTTATATAACAATGCTGCTGCCATTCTGTCGCTCGTCAAAAGGGATCAAAATGGTGTGGTAAACTTTAAACAGATGATATAATCAAGTTCACGAATATAATACAGGATCGTAATATTCATGGCCACCAAAAGAAAAGAATCATAGAATATATACATACAGCTTCGTGAAGCACATAGTTGACAATAGTAAACAAGTTCGCGATATGGTTCTTCATACCCAAAAATCTCACAATTTTTCTACTGGTAACCGAATGCTTAAAATAGGGACTACTGCTAGACCCTGCAACCTTGATTCAATAGGATTAACACGTCAACAAGGGCAGTGACAATGGTAAAGGAAACATAATTTAATGATTAATATACATAGCTATACGTATATTTAAGTTCACGGCTATGCAAGTAGATAAAAGAGTGCCGATACTTCTATTGACAATATTGTATACAGTGAGAACTTACAATGCTGGCCTCTTCATTATACCGCTGCATATATGGTCTCTCTTTTCATCCGGGAGAATGTCTAAATGACCACAAAAGGTTTAAAAGTTGATGACTACTTGATGCATTTTTGCTAAAAATCAAAGGTTGATGAACACCAACTACTAAGTTATGCTAATCAATCACCAGCTAAGGCCAAATATTAGGCTCTGATAAAAGCAACATCCTTATAGTTCCAGTTAATTACAACATGGAATTCATTTATACAAGGAATATTTAAAAGAGAGAAAATGACAATAACTAATTAAAGATGTAGATTATTTTCAGTAATAACTGCCACGTGTTTGAACCAGACTACTACAGTGAAGTGCTTTTATCATTTATAATCTATATAGATTGAGGGCATTAGTTAGACAAAACTTAACATATATGCATTCTTTATTTACATAAAAGCATATCTTATGGATACATTTCTGTATAGAAATCATAAAAATAGCTTTTGATGGAGTAGAGATCAAGAAGAGGATCACCTATTTGTGAAAAGCAACAGAAATTGACATGTGTAAGGGTTTGGGGGATCAGTACAATTGAAGAGTGAGACCTTGGTAGTCGAGGCACAACATGCTTTTGTACCACTTGTAGTCCGATTATCCACCATGTTCAATCTATAACATCCCAGCAGCTCATGTTTCAGATTTGAATCATGAAAATTCATGCGAGAGGCAGAGTCAACAGAGAAGGAATGAGTTCCAAGTACTCCAATGCTCAGATTCTTCCGACTGGTACCAAATGAGAGAGAAAAAATATTAAAAAAAAAGAAGCACAACAATGAAACAACATTTGTTGCATTATCAAAAGTCCTTTCTCTACAATATAATTGATCACATGTTTACAGAGACTTGAATCATTACTTATATATATAAGCAAATAATTGTTTCTTAGTTTCACAAAGTATAAGAACTAGAAAAGCTCTAACAGGATTAAAGATAACTAAGAAACAAACCGATTGAAATACTAACATGAATTATAAGTTTGAAATTGTGGTACCTTTTCTAACAGGACTAATGATAACTAAAAAAATAAAGCACTAAATAATCAAATTCAAATAAATAAAAAATAATGTTAATTTTGTATAAATAATTAGTATGAACCATAGATTCATTAAAAATAAACTTGATAGAGCATTTTAAAGACAGGTTAATAGTATTTGTAACTGTCTTGGAGTTGCTTGAATTACCTACCTTGCATATTTTGCACATGAGATGACAGGTAAACTCCACAACGAGTTGACAGATGAAGCACAAGAAACCCCAGCAACCCTAAAACAAAAATTCCACAGAAGAGACACAAAATGAAACTCCAACAATAGAAGAGCAACAAGCCAACTCTTTTATGGAAAGAGCGATAGTAAGAGACAACTTTGCTGTCAATCAAGAGTGCCGATTTTCTTTCAACAACTATCTTAGGATGCAGATCCATTTCTTCAACATCAAATCTGTCACTTTCACTTCCAGTTGTGTCTGTCTCATCTGAGAATTTCCTTGTTTCTGTGAGTTCTTCTGCATATAATGGACATACTGCACAGTTTTTCACTTTGCAACCTTGTAAGGGCTGCCCATCAAAATTTTGAGGGTAGAACTCAACTGTGAGAAAACCAGTGACATTCGAAATCGGATAGTACCCTTGTATGATGTGATCCGAATAAATGGAAACAGCGTGATTATGCTTTTTGGTATCACAGACGGTCAATGAACCACAAAAATCAATTGTATCACCATAATCGCTCTTAAAGCTGACCTGAACACCATGACCATCATCACAATATTTCTCAAATGCAATAACAATGCATAGAGCAAATCCCACCAGTTTACTATTATGACCAGGTAGTTGAATCGTTATCGAAGATCCAATGCTTTGATGGTTGAACCAGTCAGGAATAACACTTCCAGGTAAACAAATGCTTACGGGAAATGCTCTTTCATATTCCTGTAACATGAAAATCATAATTATTTTTGAAGAGCAAAAGAGAAATGAGAGTGAGATACATAAAACCTTGCTAAAAATACCTTAATGAAGCGTTTAGTTACTACTTCTGCCAATTCTGATGTATCTGGTAGTGATTGGAGTTGCTTGCAATTCACTGCTTCTAAAGATTGTAGACCTAATGGAAGCTTTGTTAATAACTGAAGCCTACTGCAGTTGTTTAACAAGAGCCTTCTCAACTTAGAAAGTTGCTCAATGCTTGTAGGTAGACTCTCAAAACTGTTTCCACATAGCTCTAAAAGTTCCAACGAGGATAAACAACCAATATCTTCGGGGATTTCTTCAAGACTGCAGTGATTTAATAATAGGCATTTTAATGATACCAAATCCCTCAAGTTCTCTGGCAGTTTATCCAGTTTCGAGCAATTAGAAAGATCGAGATGACATAGAGATCTCAAACTACAGATGCTACTTGGAATGCTCCCAAGACTTTCACAGCCCCTTAGACAGAGGAAACAGAGGTGGTCAAGATGTTGGATGGATGAGGGAATTTCAGACAAATTTATGCAATCTTCGAGATCTATAACCTCAAGGCATGGGAAACATGAAAGGTCCGGGAGACTAGTCAGGTTCTGAGAGTGACTAAGAATAAGCAATTTTAAACGAGGAGCATCCTGTAACAAAGAATATATTAGTTATTTGTGAGCCACAGAATACTTATTAAAAGAATAAAGCATATACCGAAAAGTTTATTTGTACCTTAATTCCTTCCCATAATTGTTCAAGTTTGCTATAGGGTAGGTTAAGTTCAACAAGATTCTCCAGACTAAAATTTGTTGGCAATGTTGTCAAAGGATACCCGTGCCAATGGAGGGACCTCAATTCATCGGGAAGATAATTTAGGCCATGGGGAGCATGCACTTTGGAGATATACATGGAGCGTCCAGAAGATTGAGTTTGATAGTAGAATTTGAGAAATCTGAGATTGTACAATTTCTCAAAAGATTGAGTACTTAGATCTATATCCTTTATTTTGGACATGTCGAGGACTATCCCTTTAACTGCATCAGTTCCCTAACAACCAGAAGTGAATAACAAGTTATACATAGCATTAAAAAAAAAAAAATGCAACGAAGATCATACAATATGCCAAACAAAACAAAACAAAACCGATTATGGACTTACAGTATTTCTATTTAGCATGAGACAAACATCCTCGTGATTGTTCAATCTGCTGCGTTTGCCTGGGTAGCTTAAAGATTCTTCACAAACAAGGTCCCAACCCATCTCTTGGTGTAGATCATCCATTTTTATCTCATCCATTTCTGATATAGTTATGAGTGACTTATCAATGAGAACACTCAATCCAAAATGTATAGACGAATAACAGTCATCTAGTATTTTTGTTACATAATTCCTATCCTTGCCTCTAAAGAAAAACGAAATGTCAAGAAATATTTCCTTGTCTTCAAAATCTAGTCCATCATAACTATTTCTCAACAAATTACGAATTTGAGGAATGGGAATCTTTTTAAACTTATGCACTGCACTTTCCCATTCTCGTTTGGTCTTTTGGTAGAAGGACGAACCCAATAATTTAAGAGCCAACGGATTGCCTTTAGCATAATCTACTACCCTCTGAGCAAACACCGCAAGATCTTCAGGAGGATGGTCTTGATCGAAGGCATGTTTACAAAAGAGCTGAAAAGCTTCTTGGTCATCTAATGCCTTAGCCTCGTATATGTCACGCACTCCACAATTAGAAAGCAACTGTTTATCTCTAGATGTTATGATAATTCTACTTCCAAAACCAAATGTATCGATCCCTCCGGTCAAAACTTCTAGTTGTTTCAAGTTAGTCATATCATCCAAAACAACGAAGACCCTTTTGCTTTTGAGCCTACGCTTTACAAATTCAGGCATATTGGGAGTGCGAAACTTTAGACTTTCTTCGTCTAACAATTTAGAAAAAACTTCCTCTTGTAAACGAGCTAGCCCACCACACTTTTCCGATTCTTCCCTCACATTTCCAATGAAACAACACCCTTCAAATTCACTAGAAACTCGGTCAAAAACAGCCTCAGCAAGGGTTGTTTTACCTATACCACCCATACCCCAAATCCCCACTACTTGAAAATCCGACATCCCAATGCAGTAACAACGATTTAACTTTCTCAATACGTGAATCTATCCCAACTAGACTTTTTGAATCACTTAAGGGCGATATATCATTCAATTTGTTTAGAACATCTTTGACAATTTCCTCTACAAGTCTGGCCTCAGGCCTACCAAAAATGTAAAAGAAACAAACAATAAACACTTCAATTAAAATGAATCACAACCCAAGTAAACAAATATTAGTACAAAACAAACTTTATCTTCATTGACTTGTAAATGGGACTTACTTTGTTACAGAGGAGTCCCATCCAGATAGATTAGATGCATCAGTCAAAGCATCTCTCCATGTCTGCAACTCTTCTCGAGACACCTGTTTATTATGCTTTGCAAAAGAGTCCTTAAAGCTCCCAGTTTGCTTCCGTACGTCGGATGGATTTACACGGTAGAAGACAGGTATGACAATCTGCTTGTTCAATCTCTTGTACCTCATAATCTCTGCAAGCTCACGCAAGCACCATTTGGAGGAAGCATAGTCTTTGGAGAAAACGACTACGGAGATCTTCGACTCTTCAATAGCTCTCAAAAGGGCAGGTGAGATTTCGTCTCCTCTAACGAGCCTGTCATCAACGAACGTCTCGATGTGCTGCTGCGACAGAGCACGAAAGAGATGGCTTTTGATGTTGTCGCGGGTGTCTTCGCCTCTGAAACTGATGAATACATCGTACTTCCCTTCATGGCTGGTGGCGGTGGAGGTGGCGGTGGCGGTGGTGGAAGAAGAAGAAGCTGATTGTGAAGCACCCATTGAGCGAGGAAAGAAAATTCAAAGATTCTTACAGTCTTACAGAGGTGAAGTAGAAGATTTATTTATATTTTGCATGGTCCACGCGGTTTCTCTTTAAAGAATGGAAAAGCTAAACATTTTAGTCAAAAAGCCTCCATCGCTACCTCCATCGCCACCATCTTAACTTATATTCTTACTTGATACAAAAGGATTCTAGTAAATTACTTTTAAATCGAGAAATAAAGTTTTATTAGAATATCCAAAACCAGTAATAATCACCAAATTACCAAGAAAAGATGTGACAATGTTAAGCTGCAATCATGACAGAAAATGAAATAAACCAGATTTTGATCTAGTTTTTATTTTTAACTTTTGACTTTTTTTTTTTAAGCTTCTACTATAAAAATTATATATTTTAACTTTATAGGAGTTTAAAAGCTCGGAACATCCAAAATTTTTTTAAAAGAATTTTTAAGTGTGAAAAGTTAAAAGAAGACTTTTAAAAACCATACCAAACTGGCCAGAATAGGAGTTTAAAAGTTCGGAACATCCAAAATTTTTTTAAAAGAATTTTTAAGTGTGAAAAGTTAAAAGAAAATTTTTAAAAATCATACCAAACTGGCAGAATAGCAAGATTTAAGAATGTCAAGCTGTAATCAAATTTAAACATTTTGGACTTTCAGTGGTTTTGCGGCTAAGCTTTTTAGAACAAAATGTGTTTACACAAAAAAAAAAAAAAAAAATTAGTGAGTGTAATATCTATTAGTACATGAACCTTTTCATTAGTGATCCTAAGTGTATTTAATCTTGACTTTTAATAATTTTTACATATTTTTTTTAAGTAATAGATTTTTATAAACTTTACCGATTTTTATTGACTTTGATAAAGTTTACGTAATTCTAATAAATTTTTATAGAATTTTATGAGTTTTCATTTTAAATGATTTTCATTGACATTAATAGATTTTTATTAACTTTTATAGAATTGAATAAAATTTTATTAATAACTTTTATAAACTTTCATTTTAAAACAAATACATATTATATCAAAATTTGTTGGATAGTTTATTAAAACTAAGTACATAATGTAAAAAAATATAATACATTATTTAAATAAATAATGCATACCCGTTGATGACTTGATAACCAAAATAATAAGTTTTTAAATAATTTAATTGTTCATTAATATAATATCTTTAATCCAAAATAAAACAAATAAAAAAAAATCTAATCTATATCATTATCAATATCCCCCCATATTGTCCCACATATTTCCTAGTTATAGTAACCCTCTATTCATTAGCATTCTCTCTCTGTTGTTCTTGAGTCTCGAAAAATAGTTTAAAATCGTCATATTGATAACCTAATGGTGACAATGAAGCTTCATTATCTGGTTCAATTGAGAATTCATCAGAACGACACTCTTTGCGAAGAAAGTTATGTAATCATACACAAGCTAACACTAGCTTCAGAATAGTGTGATGACAATAATATTAATAATAATAATAATTTTCTACTTACTTTAACAATTTTAGGATCAACATTCAACATGCATCTCATATGGTCGTCATTATCAAGATATAGAAATTATTGTGTGTTGGAATCAATGAAGAGTGAACAATGAAACAATAAGCAATTGATGAATCTTTTTCTTTCACTTTTTCAACGAAATATATGAAATACTGAGTTCTTGTTAGGTAAGCAAGTTGTGAGTGATATAAAGTAGAAAAGAAACAAAAAAAAAAAAACTGAGTTCACATAGTTCTCACATTCCACCCACAAACCACAAGAACAAAAGGTTCTTGTTAAGTAACCCTACCCCAACCATGATCTTTTGAGTCAAAGAAGATCACAGCTTCTAAATTGCAATGGTTATTCTACCGTTACACACCATTCAACAAAATAAAATAATCACACACATACGAGCACCATCGTAATAAATGAACAATGAAGATTAATCATCCGACTAATAATAATATGCACAACCCATTAAAGATTTACAATTTCACAACTAAAAATTCTTAATTTCTCCAATATTTAACTCAATCGACAATGCCATATATTAAAAACATGAACTTCGTGACTTCTTTTAAGAAATAGAAACAGCTGAAAACGCTAAGCAAAACCTCAATTTCAATTTGAAAATACCTAAAATAGATAATTATCCCCAACAAGAATTAAAACCTAAAAAACCCTAACAATTTCAAGCTTCATAAACACTATATTTCTCCAAACTCAAATGATAAACAAAGAGAAAAAGAATTCGATAAAAAGAAAACAATTAAATCAACAAAAGAAAATAGCAGTATGAAAAAGCTATTATTTTTTTAAAAAAAGTAATATAAAAATAAGAAAAACAATTTGTTTACCCAGAACTTGAACCGTTTATTGTTGCTTCTCAAATTGAAAGTCTACAAAAGTTTGTGGGGTGAATGGTGGAGAAATTGTGAGATTAGGATATTTATAGTTTACAACAAAAGTCTAAGTTTTTGATAAATCCATAAAAGTTATGAACTTTTTAAATGCCCCCTAACTTTTTTATACTTCATAAAAGTCTATATTCAATACCTCAGGACTTTTGTGAAATTTAAAAATGTCCATATTGAATACCTCAAAACTTTTATAGACTTTTAAAAGGTATATAAAAATTCATATTGAATACCTATTGACTTTTATGGAGTCTTTAAAAATCCATATTAAATACATCTAAATTTTAAAATCCATATAAGTCATTAATCACCGCAAATGAAATATACACCGTAAATTTTAAAAAATGTCTACAGACCGGTCATAAACTTCAAGAAAGAAATTACAATCATCTGCATTCCATTGCACAGCCAAACCTCAGCTTCCAGCAGTAGCAATAGCACCAAATTGCCAAAACACCAAACCAGAACATAGTTTGGCCACAGCAGACAAAAACGTCACTTTTAAACTTGACTGCAGATAGTGAGAGTCACCACAGCAAAGCAAATCCACTGCATAACAACACTAGACAGATTCAACCAATAAAGTACAACTAATGGAAAAGCTAATTGTACCAAAAAAGAAGAAAGTTTCTACGAATAACTCAAAACAATGAACCATAGCACTCATCAAATGTACTTTATTGGTTCCAAGAACAGTGCGGTCTGTTCCTAAATGTGTTTCTCCTTTTGCCAATCTCCATGTAAATTTGAAACGGGGAACTACACACAGCCATGAAGTCATAAAAGATTAAACAAGGGTGACAAGCTGATAATATTTATGACGGTAACAAAAAAAAAAAAAAAAAAAGGAGTTATTGATTTATTTCTAGACATCTACTGTTTACCAAGCTCTTAAACTGAGGACCCGTACCAGACCCTCTAATCTAGGATAGTCAATGAAACCTCCTATCACCACCGGGAGAATTTCTTGATTAAAAGGAATTTCTGCATCAAGATCATCTTCATGTATTTCAATGACCATATAATATTCTTTAAGAATCAAATGAAAAAAGATGCTACTTATCCAATGGAGAAAAAAAATCTGATCACTAAAAGATGGAAACAACAAGACACCATGTACAATCAATAATCTCAATCACAGCTGGAAGTTAGCCTCTATAGATCTACTTTCTTGGAAGCTTCATATAACGGCAAAGCAAAAAGGCTTCTTGATTTGGCTACGACATTGTCCATCAACACCTTAGCTACTTCATGTCTATTACATGGAAAATTTTCAAAATCCAACCAAGCTTTAACAAAGACAATTATAGTGCAGTGATTTACCATTAAATTAAGAGAACTAGTTATGTAAAGTTTAGCATATAAGCGAGATGAATTTATAACATCACAGATTTGAGAAAAGCAACAGAATATTGGTAAATATCACTCTAGATTTGAGAAATCTGTAGAATAGAAGGCTGAGACCTTGGAAGTAGAGGCATGGCAAGCTTTTGCACCTTTTTCTGTCAGAATATATCTGCCATTTTCAATCTATACCATCCAAGCAGCTCAAGTTTACGGGATGAAAATTCACGGGACAAGCAGGGTCAGCACACAAGGGATCAGTAGAGGCAGTGCTCAGATTTTTCTGACTGTTGCCAAAATGTCGAAAAAGATAACATTAGAACAAAACAAAACAAAACAATGAAAAAAAACATTTGTGGTATCTCTAGAATACATTTTGAACTTTAAATTATCTCAAACTTACAAACAATTTGTTTAAAACTTTAAATACATAGCAATAGTATGAATAATTACTCACAGTTGCTTGAATTACTTATCCTGCATATTTTGCTCATGATATGAAAGATAAATTTCACAAAGAGCTGATAGATGAAGCACAAGAAGTCCCAGCAGCCCAAAAACACAGAGTCCGCCAAAGAAACAGACAAGGAAACTCCAACCGTAGCAGTCCAATAAACCAACTCCTCTAAGCAAAGTATGATGAAGAAGAGAGACTTTGTTGTTGATAAACTGTGCTGATTTACTTTTTGGACGAGGTTCCATTTTCTCCTCACGAAATCTGTAATCACTTCCTCTTGCACTTGTGTCAGCCTCAAGAGAAATGCTGGGTTGGGTTATGTTGGACTCTGCACACAATGCGCCAAGTCTGCGAAAGAGACAAACACCGAATATAGTGATCATTACTTACATAAAAACTAACATAAATGGATATGTTTTTTTGTTGACTTAAAAAGAATCCTGAGAGATGAATTTATATTGGATACAACTAATAAAAACAACTTTTGATTGAGCAGAAGAGGATTACTTACAGAATTGTACATAATAAATGTTTTCTCTTACATGGCCACATGATTTTCAGAGTATAAATGAGCAATATTTGTTGGCGTAATTTATGTCTACCACATGATGCAATATTTTCCATAATACACTTGGAGTTGCTAGAATTACTTACCCTGTAGATTTTGCTTCAATGCAAATTCTCTTCAAGTTTGGTTCCACTCCCTCGTGATCATAAGGTTTGTGCCTTCCACTTTCACTAGTTCCCTTGAAATATTGATCGGTGGTGCCGAATCCGTCAATGGAAATGTTGGGCTCTGTATACATTGGATGTACCCCACAACAGTTCACTTTGCATTTAGGGCCATACCAAGATGGAATACTGAACTGGAATGAATAAGTTGTATAGTTATTCATAAATAGCTTAACGTGATCTGAACAGTCATGATAAAATAACACGACATGATCCAAGTCAATGAATAGTTTTTCTGCAACGTCTTGCATACTATCAATGGTCAAATCGCCTTCAAATATAATGGACGGAAACAAAAGATCGCCATGTTTGGTTTCACAACAGCACCTATAGCTGACTTCAACAGTAAATCCGTTATCAATACAAAGTTCATCAAACACAAGAACAACGCATAAAGCAAATCCCACGAGCTTACGATTGCCCAAGCTATCCAGAGGCAATTGAATATTTACAGAAGATCCAAGACTTTGATAGCGGAACCAGCTGGGAATGTCACTTCCAGGAAAACAAATGCTTAAATCAAATTTTTGTTCACATCCCTGTAACAAGTAAATCATGATTGTTCCTAATGAGTGAGAGAGAGAGAGAGTCGGAGAGAAATGACCTTTTAATGACAAATTACAGAGAAGTGGAGTAAGAGATAGATACCTTTACACGCTGAATTTTTAGTAGTGACTCTTTGAAAGCATTGCTGCATACTTTCTTATCAAGCTTCATGCAATTGATAAATGAATATTCTAATCGCTTTCCGTGAGATCTACATTCAATTACTGATTCTGCAAAATGGTATGCTTCAGGTAATAATTGGAGCTGCTTGCAATCCACTGCTTCCAAGTGTGACAGACCCAATGGAAGCTCTGGTAATGATTGAAGCATATTACATTTGGTTAAACAAAGCCGCCTCAAATTAGAAAGTTGCTAGATGCTTTTGGGTAGACTTTCAAAATCATTTTCACTATGCAATTCTTCCAATGAGGATAAACGACCAATGTCTTCAGGGATTTCCGTCAGATTACAGTACCCCAGAAATAGTTCTCTTAAAGAACGTGACAAACCTAACATAGGAGGCCATGTTAAGCCTCTACATCCACAACAATCCAATTCTTCAAGTTTCTTCAAAGATGTGAAAGACGACTGTAGTTGATCTATGGCAGTTCTGGCTGCTTTGAGATGCTCCAAAGATTTTAAATTCCCAAAGTTCCGTGGCAATTTGTCCAGCTTTAGACAAAAAGAAACATCAAGATCACGTAGAAATCTCAAATTACAAATGCTACTTAGAAGCCTCTCAAGATTTTTACAGCTGTACAACTCTAATGTCAAAAGCCCAGTCAGATTTTCAATCGAAAGTGGTAGATCTTTAATTGCCGTTCTAGATAGAGAAAGTTCTACCAGCCTTTCCATTATCTCCGAGATTTCTGGGAATGTCCCAAGGTTGAAGCAACCCTCAAACGATAGTCTTGGTAGTGATTTCAATTTACAAATGTTGGGTGAAACATGCTTGAGCCTTTTACAATAAATTTTTTTTAAAATGTGAGATTCGGTAGACTCCCAATTGATGAGGGAACTTCTTCTATTGCACTCCTTTCAAAATCTAATACTCTAAGGTTTGTTAGACTCCCAATTGATGAGGGAATTTCTTTTATTGCAGTCTTATACAAATACAATTCTGTAAGCTTCGTGAGACTCCCAATTGATGAGGGAACTTCTTTTGTTGCAGTCCATTCCAATTTTAACGTCTCTATATTCTCTGCAATCTCTGGAAAGCTCCTGAACTTGTCACAATGATGTAGAGACAAATGACGAAGGTTGTGGAGATGTTGGAAAGGTGAAGGAACTTCTTCTATTGCAGTCCAACTCAAATCTAATTCTCTAAGGTTCGTGAGACTCCCAATTGATGAGGGAATTTCTTCTATTGCAGTCCAACTCAAATCTAATTCTTTAAGGTTCGTGAGACTCCCAATTGATAAGGGAACTTCTTCTATCGCAATCTGACCCAAATCTAATTCTCTAAGGTTCATTAGACTGCCAATTGATGAAGGAACTTCTTTTATTGCAGTCCCATCCAAATACAAAATTGTAAGTTTCGTGAGACTCCCAATTGATGAGGGAACTTCTTCTATCGCAGTCCCCATCAAATCTAATTCTCTAAGGTTCGTTAGACTCCCAATTGATGAGGGAACTTCTTCTATTCTAGTACACATCAAATTTAACGTCTCAATATTCCCTACAATCTCTGGTAAGCTCCTGAACTTTTTACAACAATATAGAGATAGACAACGAAGATTGTTGAGATGTTGGAAAGTTGAGCTACTTTCAAGCAAGTTATCTCAATATTTGAGATATATATACTCCAAACATGGGGCATTTGAGAACTCTGGGATCCTGATCAAGTGTCGAGAA
The DNA here is from genome assembly GCA_003430845.1 of Xanthoceras sorbifolium. Lineage (NCBI taxonomy): Eukaryota > Viridiplantae > Streptophyta > Magnoliopsida > Sapindales > Sapindaceae > Xanthoceras > Xanthoceras sorbifolium. The sequence goes on from CM010617.1 coordinate 2,849,858, forward strand.
TTAGAAAGATTAATCCTTTTTAATTTTGGGGCATCCTGTAACAAAAAAAAAATAATTACAAAAAATAAATGTGACAATAATAAGTAATTAATTGCCTATGAACAAAAAATAAAATATATACTAAAATGAAAATTATACCACTTTTCCTTCCTAAAGTTGTTCAAGATTGCTATCACTAAGTTCAAGTTCAATAAGATTCTCTGGACTAAAACTCGATGGCAGTGCTTTAGAAGGATATTCGTCCCAACAGAGATACCTCAATTCATCAGGAAGGTAACTTGGGTTGCAAAATTTAGAGGTATGTTCAGTTGCATTGTGGAATTTTATAAATCTAAGATTCCACATTTTTTCAAAGACTTGAGGATTCACTTGTATATTATTCATTTTGGACATATCCAAACATATGCCTTTAACCTTTTTAGAGCCCTTACAACAAAAAAAAAAAAAAAGTTAAAAATAGCAATAGAGCATAAAAGAACAAACATTCTAAGAATTTTTATAGATTTTTTTATTCATTGTATATCTTCTTAGAAACATTTACAAAAATAATTAAATAAGATTCCAGCTAGTAATCGCTTCAATTCCCTACAACTAAAATGTAAAGAATAAGTTATGCAATAAGACACTAATAAAGCTTCCTCAAATGTATAGATATCTATTTAATTCATTAGGGGTATCTAATATAATAAATGAAATAAAATTTATTAAGCACTTACCATATTTCTCCGGAGTACAAGACAAATATCCTCGTGATTGTACAACCTACTACGTTTTCCAGGATTATGCAATGACTCTTGACAAACAAGTTCTTGACCCATTTCTTGCAATAAATCATGCATATTGATTATGCCGTGTGATATTGTTACGAGACACTTATCAACAAGGTTACTAAGTCCCATTTGCGCAGCAAAGTAACAGCAATCTAGTATCCTTGTGACAAAATTTTTATCTTGTCCTTTAAAAAAACAAGCAATGTCAAGAAATATATTCTTCTCTTCTTTGTCCAATCCATCATAACTAAGAATTTCAGGATCAAAAATCTTATTTAACTTATTTAATGCACTTTCCCAATCTTGTGTGGCCTTGCGGTACAGGGAGGAACCCACCACTTTAAGAGCTAAAGGATTGCCTTTAGCATAATCTACTACCTTGCCAACAAACACCATAAGATCATTATGAGGATTGTCTTGCTTGAAGGCATGCTTACATAAGAGCTGATGAGTTTCTTATTTGTCGAAAAATCTCAACCTCATATATCTTGTTCACTCCAAAATTATAATGCAGATGTTTATCTCTAGATGTTATAATGATTCTACTTCCTGGACCAAATCCGTCAAGCCCTTTTGCCAAAATTTCTAATTGTTTTAAAGTATTCACATCATCTAAAACAATGAGAACTTTTTGTGCTTGAGCTTGTCTTTGATATATTGTGGTATGTTTGATGTGCTGAAGTCCACATAATCTTCCTCTAAAATTTTAGAAAGAACTTTTTCTTGAAGACGAACCAATCCATTACTTCTTTCCGATTCCTCCCTAACATTTGCGATGAAATATTGACATTCAAATTGATTAGAGATTTGGGTGACAACAGCCTCAGCAATGGTTGTTTTTCCTATACCGCCTAGGCCCCAAATTCCAACAATCTCAAAATCAGACTTCCCAATGCACAATAATGATTTAACTCGCTCAATGCATAAATTTATTTCCTTTTGAATCGTTTGATGATGACGATATATCTATCAATTTCTTCGAGACATCTTTAATGATTTCATCTAGAAGTTTGGATTCAGGCCTACCAAATGTGAATAACAAGCCATTACAAGTGAGATGAAAAGAATCGCAAATGAAAAATAAAACAAGCTAAATTTTGAACGAGAGCAATAGATGCTTTTGTGTTTTGCATAGTAAATGTATAAAATGAAAAGTACTTGAGATGAGATACTTAACTAAATGATATTTATAATAAATGGATATAAAAACAGAGTTAGAATTACTACCTAATACTTGAGGAATCGAATCCAGCTAGATTGGAAGCTTCAGTCAAAGCAGCTCTCCATTTCTGCTTCTCATCTTCAGATACCTTTCCATGGTTGTTGACAAAAGCATCGTCAAAACTCCCTGTTTGTTTACGTACATGCTACATGGTAGAAGACAGGTATAACAATTTGCCCATTTGTTTTCTTGCATTCAAGAATCTTTACAAGTTCACGCAAGCACCATTTGGACGAAGCAGTCTTTCGAGAAAATGACAACCGAGATCCTTGAGTCTTCAATTGCTTTTGAAAGTTCTGGCCAGATCTCATGGCCTCTGTTAAGTCTGTCGTCAACGAAGAAGTCAATTTTTTTTGCTAGACAGAGCTTCACAGAAATGACTTCTGAAACTGTCACGAATATCTTCACCTCTGAAGCTGACAAAGAGATCATACTTTCCTCCATGGGTGGCAGTAGTTGAAGAAGAAGAACAAGTTGATGATGAAGCGGCCATTGATGATGGATGAAGCAAAGTTACAGAGCACAGAACAAGAGGCTTGTTTTTGCTTTTTTGCTTTTGTTTTTTTGAATGAAGAGAAGAGAACAAGAGATTGATCAGAGAGCGGTTGGTATTCAATTATTGATTTTAGTTACCTGCACCAGTGCTACCATCTTGGAACACAATTGATTTTTTTGGTCCTTTCCCACGTAGTTTCCTCTGTCACTGTCTACTTTCTACACATAAAAAATAAGAAAATTATATCTTCGTCATCTGTGTAGTAGACAGAACTGAAAAGTGGTAGGAAAAGAAAAGAAAAAGTTAGTAAATAATTATTAAAAGTCACGATTTCACATTGGACAGTATACAGTATATATGGCTGGATTTTAATTTATAAGAAAAAGGAGAACATTATTATATATACCATTAACTTGATAATTTTAAATTCGAGATCCTAATAAAAGAAAAACCCAAGATATATATATATATATATATATATATACTTAGTTAATTAATCATCAATGTACTGAAAGTTGGTAAATGAAAATATTTTTATTATTTTATTTTTTTCTCAAGAAAAAGCTGAAAAGTAGAAAAGTAAAAAAACGAAAAGGTGCGATGTCACAATTTGTACCCCATCTTCGATTAAGTTTCTTGACTTTCTTCTCTTTAACCTTTCTTTTGACTTTCTTAAAAGTTCTGTTTGTAAAAAGAAAAAGAAAGTGTAGAATTATAGAGAATTGTTTCTATATTCTATTCACAGGAAATAACTTAAATATTGCTGTGGTTAAAAATAATTTAAAAATACCTAAGTCTAAAAGACGACCCAAAAACTATTGAAAGGGCCCAGAAATCAAAGCCTAGCACTCGACAAAACTCAGAACGAAAGGCTCTACAAGGTCAACGTAAGACCCATCGATCGACTGTTTGACATACAAAATAGCGGTCGACATAAACTTAAGATAGGTCGACGGGTCCACTTGGCCTTACAGCCGTCACTAGGCAAATGACTCAGTCAAACCTTGACTCAGTCAGTTGACTAGGTCTAAACACATCTAGTCAAAACTCTCCGAGAAATCAGGAATTTCGGATATCTCGGAGCACGACATCCCTCAGGATATGGAAATAATGGGCAATTACCCAACCCTTATAAATACAATCTCCTGGCTTTATTTTTAGGGGTCAAGCAATTTCACTAAAAAGCTATCACTCTAAACAATCCAACCTGCACACGACACGCTACCATAAGTCCAGCTACGCACGACATAATCATTCATTACATTGTCACGCTCGGCTTAACGTCATACAACACTCGACATACAACACGTACCACTCGACATCACGATTTAAACGCCTACCGCATGACGTTTCAATACGACAGGTATTACTCGTCTCATTTACATTTTTCCCTTTTAGATTCACTATCTAACTTGGGCGTCGAAGGCTATTTGGCTGGCGCCTATCCCGGTGTCTCAAGAGCACGACACCCTTTTTCACTTTTTGCAGATCGTCATCCCCTCACATCAGACACAATAGACCGCTAGGTCATCAAGCGTAGATTTCAGTATCTACAATTTGGCGTCCATCGTGGGGCACGACGCTATTTATCCAACGAATCTGCAATCATTTACAACGAACTTATGGCGGATGAATCAAACCCCATCACGTTGGAAGCTCAACTCGCAGTCCTGATGGAACAGATGAACAAAAACTCGGAGTGACTCGGAAGCAGAGAACAAAGCAGTTCTTGCTGAAAACAATGACCTCCAGAGCAAGGTCGATACCTTAGCAACGTCGACCACTCCACTACCAAGATTCGGCCATGTGCGCTATGAAGTCAACAACCCCGCATCTGTCCCAGGACAGGCAACTCCCACAACGCTAGCTTCCAACGCGTGCCATCCCATCTTCTAACTGAGGTCAAGTGCAGTCGATACTTATGCTTCCAAAGGGGACCAGGCTGTAGAATTAGTCGCGCCCGGCGCATCAACAGTAGTAATTGCGGGCCAGTGGGAAATAAGCCAACAAGCTCCCCCAAGCGTAGAAAATGTCGTCCCTTCGGCGGTGCCCGCAATCAACATACCCACAGCATTAGACCTGCACACGACATGTATGGTAAGCTCGACCTCCGTTTTATCTGACCCTGAACTTGCACGCAGGTTTGCAGAGATGGAAGCTTTGATCCAACACATTCATGAAATGTCGGCTCCCATCAAGAAGAGCTCGATCAATAGCGTCACTGACTCGCCATTCGTCGACGCTATAGCACTTGTCAAGATGCCAAGGAAATTTAGTTTTCCTAACATTAAGCACTATGACGGCACGACGGATCCGGACGACCATATCGCACAACACCGCCAACGCATGTTCATGGTTGCTATCCCCACAAATCTAATGGAAGCATGTATGTGCAAAGACTTCGGATCCAGCCTAGTAGGCCCAGCATTGTAGTGGTATATGAATTCGCCCAACAACTTCATACCGTCATTCGCACAATTGAACGATATGTTCATCAAGCAGTTCGTTAGCAGTTGAAAGCTAGAGAAACAGTCAGACGACCTTTACACAATCAGTTAGCATCGAGGCGAACTCTTGTGCGACTATGTGGGTCGATTTAACAAAGAGAAAGTATCGATCCCTCACTGCAATCCAGCCACAACTATCTCTACATCCAGGAAAGGACTTCTGCATGATTCTGACTTCTACAAGGCGCTGACAAAATATCCTTACAAAACGATGAAGGATGTCTTCACTAAGGCTTGGGCCCAGATCAAGTGGAAAGAAGACGAAGTTAACTATACTCCGTCGAGACACAATAGAAATGACGAGCGCTGTAGTCGACGTGTCGAGCGAAAATCAACTGAACATAAGTCAGAGCCCTACCCAATGACTCAGCGGAATGATATAGCATGCGAAAACCGAGCCCCGGGTGACAGGCCACCACAACAACCGAAAAGAATCAGGGTCAGGGTCCCAGAATACAATCTCAGCATCACCTTAGCCGAAGCTGTTGCAGCCATAAAGAACCTGGGTAATGCCGTCAAATGGCTTGGAAGAATGTCGAGCCATGCGGACAAAAGGGACTCGACCAAGTGGTGTGACTTTCACGGAAACCACGGCTACAAAACAGAAGACTGCATCGCACACAAATTCGAGGTGGTTAAGCTCCTGAAAAGGGGACATCTGAAAGAACATCTCACAAACAAAGGGAAAAAAACCTTGGCTCCTAAAGACGAACGCCAAGTCGAGCAGAGCACACCACCCATGATCCCTTGCGACACGAGAGAGTCATGAATGTAATCACAAGTGGATCAGAAATCAGTGGAGTGTCATATTCAGCAGCAAAGCGATACACTCGACAGGCAAGTAACCCCGAGGTTCACCTCAAGAAGACAATCGACCTTGTGTTCGATCACACCATCAGCTTCAACAACAATGAGCAAACGGAACTGCTCAATCCACACCACGACGCACTTGTAATATCACTCCATGTCGCCAACTGCCTGATAAAGCGCATCCTCATCGACAACGGGAGCTCGATGAATGTTTTGTTTCTAGAGGCTCTACGAGAGATGCAAATCGATGAGTCAACCAGCGTGCGACGTTCTATAGTGTTAGTTGGATTCAGCGGCGAGCACAAGAACACAATCGGATAAATCACTCTCCTCATCTACGTTGAAGGTGTCAACATCAACACCCAGTTTATGGTGCTCAACTGCCCTTCAGCATACAACATCATTATGGGTCGACCATGGATACACGATATGCAGGCTGTCCCTTTGACATACCATCAAACACTCCGCTTTCCTACCAAATGGGGAGTGCGAGAAATCCGTGGGGAGCAGCGAGTTTCTAGAGAATGTTATACAAACACCTTAAAGAGTAAGTCAACTCTCTTATAGCAATTACAGCAATCGACCCATGGGCTCGAACAACACAGCCCAAAGATGGAAGAGTTCAACGAAGTCTAGATACATTCGAATTTCCCCGAGCATAAAGTCCAGATTGGGTCACTCCTAAAGCCAGATTTCAGAGCACGAATGATTGATTTTCTGGCGGAACACTATGACTGCTTCGTTTGGTCTCACACTGACATGACAGGGATAGATCCTAATGTCATGGGTCATGAACTCCGAGTCGACCTCGATGTTAAACCAGTCAGACAGAAGAGGAGGAAATTCGATATTGATTTTTGCTCACTTTTTCTTTTTGCTTGACTTATTGTTCCAAGTTACACCTGTACCATCTTGTAACACAATTGATTTTTCTGGTTCTTTCCTTGTAGTTTCCTAGTCACTCTCTACTTTCTACACATAAAAAATTGGAAAATTATACGAAACTTTTGACAAGTTAAAGAGAATCTTTTACGCGTTATATATCTTCTTCATCTGTCTATAGACGGAACTGAAAAGTGGTAGGAAAACAAAAGAAAAAGTGAGTAAATAATTATTAAAAGTCACTATTTCACATTGGATAATGGACAGTATATATTGCTGCATTTGAATTTATAAGACAAAAGGAGAACATTATTATTATACCATCTAGTGTACTTTTCCTTTTATGTTCAGATTCCATAATTAAGTTTTCTCTCTTTAGATAATTTCATTCGATAATTTTATAACGTTATAAAAATAATTTTATAAAATTATAAAATAAAGGTAGAAAAATTTTTAAGTTCGAGGTCCTAATAAAAAAACCCAATATATATACACATATATAAATACATAGTTAATTAATCATCAATGTACTCAAAAGTTGGTAAATAAAAATATTTTTATTATTTTATTTTTTTTCTCAAGAAAAAGCTGAAAAGTAGAAAAATGAAAAAAGAGGGTGAGATGTCACAATTTGTACCCCACAAGTCTTCAATTAAGTTTCTTTGTTCTCTTCTCTTCAACTTTTCTTGTGACTTTCTTTGAGGTTTTTTTTTTTTTGGAAAAAGAAAAGGAAAGTAATAATATCAAGCTCATCTTCTTTGAAATTAAATAAAGTTAATTAGGATATGTAAAATCACATAAAATTATATATCCAGACATATTAAAATTAAAAGAAATTAATTAAAAGTTTCAGGATATATAGTTGTTTACTATTAATAATATCACGTCATGTGTATAAATACCGATCATATGAGAAACTCACGCTACATGGTGTAATGTCTAAAAGTATTTATCTATCTAGACAGATTGAAACAAAACGCATATAAATACTATACTATTTAAATTACTACTATATAGTTCTATAAGTATATTACAATTTATACTCATTAAGTATTTTAGTGAATTTATACGCTCCTTCCCTTCCGCAATCATCAACCCAGGAAAGAAACCACAATATTACAAGACATCAAACCAGAATAGAAAGAGATGTGAAAATTTCAACCCACCACAGGAAAACATGCCACTTTAAATCTGTCAATGAGATTTTAAAGGAAAATACCACCTTCTGAAGTACTTATAAGGAGCGAAATAAATGAAGAAGAAAAAGAAAAAAACAGAAAACATAATCGCACACAAGAACACCCATTTTACGTGTTTCAGCAAAACCTGCCAATATCCACGGGACATCATCCGGACAATTCAATAATATGGAGAAGAGCAGTACAAGATTAAATTGCTCAAATTTAAACCCAAACCCAAGCCCTGAACCCTTTTACACCCTCTCTCAACTCAATTTTCTCACAAGAAAAAAAAGAATACACAAATAATAAGCTGCCACAAAACACACTCTAATATACATGTATGTATAATAAGTAAAAAAAGATATGGTGTTTTGCCCTTAGAGTCTAATATTTCCTTATAAGACAGATTTGAATTTCAGCCAAAAGTTAATAGATGCTCTGCACACCAGACAGATTCAAAGAACAACATCAGAAACCAATTGAAATGTAAAATAAAAAGAAGAGAGTTTCTTAGAGAAACAAACAATAAGCCATAGCATCCGTAAAACTTACTCGAGAATATTTTCTTTTGAGTAGCAGACTGGGCAAGCACTCAGCAATACAATCATGAAATGGTTCCAAATATAATGCAGTCTGTACAAGGAAGAAGAATATGAGTTACACATGCATTTATACAGAATATGTAATTCTATATTATATAAATGAAGATGGAAAATTTAAAAATAATTTTTCTAAATAAGAAAACAACAAAAAGGAGAAAGTCTTATTTTTACCAAATCAGTCTCTTGGCCAATCCCCGAGTGAGTCTGCAAAATGGACCTACTTTGCAAAGTAAAACCAGGAATGCACAATACAACAAGATTCTCGTGAATTACCATTAATCAATAGATACAGCTTTATTAGAAGCTTCAAAACAATATGTGTGGGGATTGGAGAGTTTTCTTCATGTTATGTGGAATTATATGCCTCCAGTTGTCGGAGTAGATATCCGGATTGCACAAGTAATAATTAATATCGACAGGCCTTGACAGACCTCTCAGCCATTTGATGTCAACTTTTTTTTTTTTTCTTTTTTAAAAAGCTGACTATAATCACCAAAATATCAAGAAAAAATGTGATAAGATAGCTCAACCTCTCAATCAGTTTATAGCAAAAACCTCATGTTTGTTTTGAACAAGTTGAACTCAAGAGATAAAATGAAATGATCAGACCCATCTAGCAAGATATTTGTTTTGAACATATGGACTTTCATATTGCTTGTAAGCTTTTTAAACAAAATGTGCCTACACCACCAAAAATTGGTGATGTATATGAACTAGTATAGGAACATTTTCATTGACGATGCGTGACTTTGAATGGCTCGCAACTAACAACACAGATGGTACATTTCAGAAAAAATCTATAGACCGGTCATAACGCCAAGAATGAAACCTTAATCATATGCATTCCATTGCAGAGCCAAACCTCAGTTTCCAGCAGTGGCAGTAGCAGTAGCACAAATTGGCGAGACGCCACAAAAAGTAGAAGCAGCACCATATCCACTGCATAACAACACCAGGCTCAAAACAACATAATAAAAATACCATAGAATGGAAAACCTAACTAAACCAAATAGAAGAGAATTTCTATGAGAAACTTAAAACAATGAGCCCCAGCGTCCGTAAAACTTACTTCACAAGATTGTTTTTAGACATTCGAAAATTTACTGACCTCTGTATTGTTCACCAAGGCTCTTAAACTCAAGACTATTACCAGACTCTACAATCTCTGATGAGTCAATATTATCTCCTACCACAAGAACCAGGAACACTTCTTAATTACAAGAAAAAGTTCGAAATTACCCAAATCTCGTAGCTTGATACACATTTGTTCATCTTCATGTATTTCAATGATCATAATGTAATCTTTGAAAATCAAAAGAAAAAAATATGATCAGAATCCATTCAGTTAAAATGTTAAACTTATTTATCCAAAATACAAGAATAAAAGTTGGTCACTAAAGCAGAAAACAAAAAGAAACCGTGTACGATCAATAATATGATTCACAGCCGAAAGTAAGCTTCTGTGTATCTAGTTTCTTGGAAGCTTTCATATAATGGCAATGCAAAAAGCTTCTTCATTTGGGGCTATGAGATTGTCCATGAATTCCTTAGCTATTTCGTGATCAATTACATGGAAGAATTCAGAATCCAACCAAGAACGGACAAGACAATTATAGTGAAGGCATTTATCATTACATTAAGATATCTGTTTATGTAATATTTAACATAAAAGCATATCATATGAGATGAATCTATGTATAGAATTTATAAAACAAAAAGGATCATCAGTTTGTGAAAAGCAACGGAATATTTGTAAATATCACTCAGGGTTTGAGAGATCCATACAATTGAAGACTGAGACCTTGGAAGCAGAGGCTGCAGGACATGCTTTTGCACAATTTGCTATCAGATTATCCACCATTTTCAATCTTTAACATTCTAGCAGCTCAAGTTACGAACTCAGGATTAAAATTTATGGGAGAAGCAGAGTCAGCAGAAAAGGGATCATCTCAAGTACTCTAGTGCTCAGATTCTTCTAACTGGTGCCAAATATTGAAAAGAAGTAAAATTACAAACAAATAAAAACAATGAAATAACATTTATGGTATTAGCAAAATTCCTATTGAATTACTTACGCTGCATATTTTGCGCATGATATGACAGATAAATTTCACAACGAGTTGATAGATGAAACAAAACAAGTCCCAACAGCCCAAAGACACAAAGTCCGCCAAAGAAACAGACAAGGAAACTCCAACCGTAGCAGTAGAATAAGCCAATTCCTTGAAGCAAAGTATGATGAAGAAGATCGGCTTTGTTGTTGATAAAATGTGCTGATTTAGTTTTTGGATGAAAAGGTTCCATTTTCTCCTCATTAGACCTGTAACCACTTCCTCTTGCACTTGTGTCAGCCTCACTAGGGAATTTAGTGTATGCTTCTACCGTTGTTTCCTCAGAAGCTTGACTGGTAGCATTAAATTTCTCAGGAGAAATTTTGGGTTGGGTTATGTTGGTCTCTCCATATAATCCACAAAGTCTACAGAAGAGACAAACAAGGAAATTCCAACAATAGCAGTGCAATAGGAAAACTCCGTCACATAAAGTGCGATAAAAAGGAATAACTTTGTTGTTAATCAAGAGCCTCGATTTGTTTTCTGCAATTGTCTTAGGATGTGGATCCATTTCCTCATTCTCATATCTGCCACTCCCACTTCCCCTTCCACTTGTTTCAGTTTGTCCTCCTACCATAGTTTCCATAGAATCTTGATTGGTGGAACCAAATTTCTCAACGTAAATGCTGGGTTGGATTATTTTAGGCTCTGCATATACTGGACATACTCCACAACATTTCACTTTACAGTGTTGGCCTTCGTCTGGAGCCTCGAACTTAACTGAACAAGTTGCATAGTCATCCTCAAGTAGCTTAACATTTGAATAGCCACGATACCCTAATACCACATGATCCAAGTCAATGGATACTCTGTCTTCATACTCTCGATCACTGCGAACGGTCAAATAGCCTCTAAATTTAACCCAACGACCAACGGTTTTAGAATTGACACAACACTCATAAGGAATTGTATGAGGATGACCGTCATAAATAAAATACTTCTCAAACGCAATAACAACGCATAAAGCAAAACCTAGGATCTTACGATTACAATCATTATGCTGAGACAGTTGAATATCTATCGAAGATCCACAACTTTGATACCTGAACCAGTCAGGAATTTCACTTCCAGGATAACAGATTCCAATATTAATCTCCTTTTGATGCTCCTGAGATGAAAATGGTCATCAAATCTAATGAGAAAGATAGTGAGAGAGAGAGAGATAAAAGGGTAGATTAAGAGAGAAGGAACCTTTTTTGTCGTTGCAATACGCTTTATTATTGGTAGTAACTCTGCCAAAACGTTGCTAGATGCTTCCTGACTAAGCTTCAGGCAATTAGTAAAGATGAAGTTTAAATTTAAACCTCCACCAATGCTGTGTGCTGATGTTACTAATTCTGCAAAACTGGATGCATCTGGTAATGACTGAAGCTGCCCGCAATTTTCTGCTTCTAAATATTTCAGACCTAATGGAAGGGCTGTGAAGGATTGAAGCTTCTTGCAATCGTTTAACCAAAGGTTTCTCAACTTAGAAAGTCGCTTGATGCTTTTCGGTAAACTTTCAAAATTATTTCCTCGTAGTGCTAATGTTTGCAACGAGGACAAACTGAAAATGTTCACTGGCAACTTGTCCAGTTTAGTGCAATTAGAAAGATCGAGCTCAAGTAGAGATGCTAAATTACTGATGCTACTTGGAAGCGTCTCAAGATTTTTGCAACCTCTCAAAAACAATCTCAAAAGACCACTCAAATGTTCTATCGTATGGGGTATCTCTTTAACTGCTGTTCCAGATAAATCAAGAATTTCCAAACGTTCCATTGTCTCCAAAATCTCTGGGAAATGCTCGAGTTGGGAGCAGTTCTTAAGATTTAGAATACGAAGAGATTTCACTTTACAAATGTTGGTTGGAATATGCTTGAGCCTTGCACAATCTGAAAGATTTAACAGTTCAAGCTTACTTAGACTCTCCACTAATGAGGGAACTACTTCTACTTCCGACCCTTTTAAACTTAATATCTCTATATTCCCCAAAACCTGTGGAAACTTCTTGAGATTAATGCACGAAGAGAGATCAAGATTTTTAAGAGATTCAAAATGAACGTCTCTTGAAAAACTTCCAAGACTTTCACAGCCCTCGAGACGCAAATAATTGAGGTTGTTGAGATGTTGAATAGAAGAGCTAATGTCAACCAAGCTTCTGCAATCTACGAGATCTATAACCTCAAGATACGGGGAACCTAAGAGGTCTGGGATCCTAGTCAGTTGCTGAGAATGTCCAAGAATAAGCCGTTTCAACCTTGGGATATGCTGTAACAAAATTTAGTGAAATGATTGGACTAGGTGATTAATTATAAGCAAATATACAAAATATATATTCAAAGAATGAAATGCATACTTATATGTAAATAATACCTTTTTCCCTTCCCAAAGTTGTTCAACATTGCTATCAAAAAGATTAAGTTCAACAAGGTTTTCCAGACTTAAATTTGTTGGCAGTACCCTCGAAGGATACCCGTGCCAATTTAGATATCTCAATCCATCTGGAAGAGAATTCAGACCACAGGGAAGATGCACTTTACAGATATTTGTGGGATCTCCAAAACGTCGAGTCCAATCGTAGAGCTTGAGAAATCTAAGATTGCACATGTTCTCAAAGGCTTGAGAACTCAAATCTATATTCTTTATTTTAGACATATCTAGGAGTATGCCTTTAACTGATTCAGTTCCCTTGCAACCAAAAAGTAAAGAATAAGTTATGACATAGAAACACTCCCCTAAAATTAATACACACACAACCATTTAATTGGAGACAAAATTTGAGCAGATTATGGATCTAATATAACAAACAAAACCAAACATATTAGGCACTTACAGTATTTCTCCTTAGTACTTGATAAACATCCTCATAGCAGTACAACCTACTACGTTCCCCTGGATTATTGGAGGACTCTTGGCGAACAATTTCCCAACACATTTCTTGTAATAAATCATGCAAATCTATCGTGCCGGCTGATATTGTTATCAGAGACTTATCAACGAGGACACTCAATCCAGCTTGTGCAGAGAAGTAACAACTATTTAGTAGTTCCATTACATAATTTCTATACTCTCCTTTAAAGAAACACCCAATGTCAAGTAATATATTCTTCTCCTCGCGATCTAATGCATCATAACCAATTCTCAATATATTATGAATTTCAGGGTTAGGAATCTTATGTAACTTATGCAATGCACTTTCCCAATCTTGTGCGGTCTTTCGATACAGGGAGGAACCCAGCACTTTTAGTGCTAAAGGATTGCCTTTGGCATAATCTACCGCTCTATGAGCGAACACCATAAGATCTTTGGGAATATGATCTTCTTTGAAGGCACAATTACAAAAAAGTTGAAGAGCTTCACGCTTGTCCAGCGCCTCAACCTCATATATGTTATATGCTGCTACAAAATTTAGAAGCAGTTGCTTATCTCTAGTTGTGATGATAACTCTGCTTCCGGGACCAAATCGATCAAGCCCTCCTGCCAAGATGTCTAGTTGTTTCAAACTATTCACATCGTCAAGAACAATGAAAACCTTTTTGCTTTGGAGCCTTCGCTTAACTATTGGGGGTATATTGGGAGTGCCTAAGTTTAGATTTTCCCCTAATATCTTAGAAATAACTTTATCTCTTAGATGAACTACTCCACCACAATTTTGTGATTCTTCCCTAACATTTGCAACGAAACAACAACTACCATCAAACTGACAAGAAATTTGGTTGAAAACAGCTCCAGCAATGGTTGTTTTACCTATACCGCCCATTCCCCAAATTCCTACAACTCGGAAGTCTAACGTTTCCATGCCTAATAATGATTTAACTTTCTCAATGCGCGAATCTACTCCAACTAGACCTCTAAAATCAGTTGAGGCAAACATATCATTAAACTTCTTCGAAACATCTTTGACAATTTCGTCTACAAGTCTGGATTCAGGCCTACCAAATACAAACAGTAAACAATCTTATAGCGTCTTATTTACATGACAGTTAGCAAAAATAGAAATTGAGACTTGTAGTAGTATTAGAACAAAAATTGGAATTACCGAGTTACAGAGGAATCCCACCCAGATAGATTGGTATGACAATCTTCTTGTTCATTTTCTTGTACTTGATAATCTCTGCGAGCTCACGCAAGCACCCTTTTGAAGAAGCATAATCTTTTGAGAAAATGACCACAGAAATCTTTGATTCTTCAATTGCTCTCAAAAGGGCCGGTGAGATTTCGTCTCCTCTCTTGAGTTTGTCATCATCAACAAAGAAGGTCTCGATGTGCTTTTGAGACAAAGCACAACAGAGGTGGCTCTTGAAACTGTCACTAGCACTGTCTTCACCTCTGAAACTGAGGAACACGTCGTACTTACTTCCATGGTTGTTGGTGGCGGTGGAAGATGAACAAGTTGACGATGAAGCACCCATTGATCAGATCAGATACAAGATTTTTGTTGGTGAACAGAACAGTAGAGACTGATCACTTTGATGATAGACTTTAGGAAAGTAGTTGCAGGAAACTTTTGATTCCCAAAAGGACAAGTATTTTATGGCATATTATGGAATAAAGAATTTAAAAAAAAGATGAAACATAGTTTTCATGTGGGTCACCATTGTCACCATACTGACTGCCATGTCAACTGTGCACAGTGCATGCATATGGAAAAGTTAATGAGAACTGAGTCTGAGTGAGAGAGAGGATGGAAAGTCAAGGGTTTGACTTAAGATGTTGGAGCATTACTACTCAATTATATATTTGGAAATCTGACAAAAGATGGACTCAAGGATTTGACAGGACACTTAGTAATATCCTTACAAGTTACAAGTTTGACGTTATCTCAAATCTCCTGTACTAAATTTTATATTAAAATGGTATAAAAATAGTATTTTTTAAAATATTTTTACACTAAATTTTTATTATCTTCAACTTAATTTACACTAAATTAATATAAATATTATTTTTAAATAATATTTTATATATAATTCTTTAAATAATATTTATTTATTTATTTAATATTATAATATTATTATTAAATAATTATACACATTATTATTTAAAAAAATTAAATACTTAATTTTTTTGTTATTTTCAATATAATATTATTTTAATTATTTTTTTGAACTAATTTTTTTATTTAACTAACTAATTTTGTATCTAATTTTTTATCCACATATTTTTTGAGCGACTTTTTTTTAACCCACTTGTGAAATCGAATCGAATCATCCAACTAGTCATGGTCCCAATTCGGTTCGAATCGGACGGTTGAAACCGAACAGGTTCCGGTTCAAAATCGGTTACGAAATCGGCTACCAGAACCGGAACACCCGATTCTGATCCCGATTACAATTGGCCTTAAAAAAAAATTGGAACCGCAGTTAGGAACCGACGGTTCCGGTTCAAACCGATTTCCTTTTTTTTTTTTGTATTTAAAAAAAAAATAAATTAAATTTAGGTTGCAGCACTATGCATGGGGCAATAAAAAGTTTTTTAAATTTTTTTTTTTTGAATAAACATTTCTTAAAAGGCTAAAACACTTATCCAGAAAACACAATATCTCAACTTTTCGAATAATTCTCCACAAACCCAGTCACAAAAAAAGGCCCCAGATTTTGAGCTTGAAAGATTTGAGAGATGAGGATGTGATGCTGGTGAGTAGATCACATTTAGATGGGTTCGGTGAAGAAGAAGAAGAAGATATGGTGGATGCTGGTCGATTGTTATTTTACGATGGTGTTGTTTACTGGCTCTACTTTCCCGACCATGTTGTTTGGGAGAAAAAAAAAGAAAAAGAAAAAAAAAATTTTGATCAGGATTTGTGATTTTTTGGGTTGGCTTTTTGGAGATCGAAGTTACGGGTGTTGATTTTCCATGCAATTTGTTGACTAATAAGAGAAAAAAATGAGAAGTGAAGTGGTATGGTTAAAGATTGGCCGTCCAGTTCCGGTTATGTAACCGGCGGTTCAACCGCCAGTTCTATAAAACTGGAGGAGGAATCGGAACCGGGTTCCTTTTTCAGGTTTTTAACCGGAACTGAGACTAGGACCTCCACGATTCCAGTTCTGGTTGGGCCAAAAATGGAACAGGAACCGCCGGTTCCGGAACCGTGGCCATAACTACATCCAACACCTTCAACTAATATTTTGGTGGTTGTGGAGGAAATAGAGATAACCTTCCGGATTATTAATAGTATTTTTAGAATTATTGTTATCATCTGTTTTATTTTAAACTATGTTGAAATTTGCTTTTTTTATCCATATATTTTATTTAAGTTAATTTAATGTTATTGCTTTTATTAAATTAAGTAATTAATAAAATAAGTTTTTTTTATACATTAAAAATTTAAGTGAAATTAAAAGGTATAAATTAGTTAAATATATAATTAATAAGTTAATTAAATAACTTAATAATATATATCAATATTTTACTCATTTTAAAGCTCTCGACGAAATAATTTTAACGGTATATTTTTTATAATGAATTAATTTATATAATTATTTATTTATCAAAATGTATAAATAAATTAAATTGGTTAAAGGATATAGAAGGAATAAAATTTGTTAGAATTATAATATAAAAGGTAAAAGTGGAATTAAAATTATTAAATAGTAATTTGGTGTAATAAATAGTATTGCACCATATTTGGTGCAATACTATTTACATACACCAAAAATTCATCTTGGAATTTGTATTATAGTATATGGTTGGAGAAGGATTTTGCACCATTTTAGTATAAATGCACCAAAACGGTGCATGGTCGGAGAAGCTCTTATTACGAATGCGAAAATAATATACTAACCGTCTGAAGTATAAATAAATATACATTACTACTTAGTTAATTAAAGATTATGAGATGTAGAATTCTATGTATCATTTTGTTTTTATAAAAAAAAAATTCTTTAATATTAGAAATCTACCATTTTTTTTTTCTACCTAGCAGCAGTAGTAACACAAACATTTCCAAGACAACAGGCTCAGGAGTCAGGAGTCAGGGCCAAAAAAGGTCAAAAGAAATTATATATAACCACTCAAAAACTGGTTACTGTATAACATATGAGTATGAGTGACATGACATCAGAGAAAATAAAAAGGATGATAGATGCGTGCGATCCATGATACAGAAGAAAAATTAAATATTCAAAATGTATATAAAAATAGAATAAATAATACTGAATCTGTATAAAATTTATTAAATTGTACTCCAAAATTAAATTGTAGAAACTAAAACTTAAGTCTTATATTGTTAAGTTTAATCGTTAAAAAAAAAATTAGAAGAAGAAGAGATAAATCTATAGTGAATCTACTATGAATTATAAATTATGAAAAGTTCGAACCTATTTTGTAACGGTTGAACTTAACTTTAGAAGAGTTCAGTTGAATTTCTGTAAATTTTGATTATGAATATAATTCAACAGATCTCACATAGTAGATCCACTATGAGCCTGACCTTTTTCATAACAATGTTGAACAACTTTGGGAAGGAACAAAGGTATAATTTAACCTTTAATCATAGGTTTCATTCTTTTGTGTAGTTTGAATAAAAAAAAAATATTGACTTATTCCAATAATTTTACTTTCTTCTGTTACAGCATGCCCCAAAATTGAAGTGACTTATTCTTTCTCACACTCGACATCTCACTGAGATCTCGAACCTCTCAAACATCCCATTGGTTCAGCAGATAGATCTTGAAAATTGCATAAGCTTGCTTGAAATTCACTCATCAATCCAATGTCTCAATAACCTTTGTTATCTGAATGCAAGAGGATGTGTAAATCTTAGGATCTTTTCGAGCAATATTCATTTTAAAGCTCTTGAAAGTCTTAATCTTAGTGACTGCATTAATCTGATTAAATTTCCACTGATTTTAGGGAATATAAGAAGGTTATGCTTATGTCGGACTGGAGTATAAGAAGTTTCCTCATCAATTCAGAGTCTAAAAAGGCTTGTTGTGTTAGACATGTCAAGATGCAGAAGTCTTAAGTGTATTTCAACCTGCATTTGCAAATTGAAGTCTCTTATACATCTAAATCTTAAGGATTGCTCCAAACTTGAGAGCTTTCCGAGCAATATTCATTTTGAAGCTCTTGAAAGTCTTAATCTCAGTGACTGCATTAATCTCACAAAGTTTTCACTGATTTCAAGGAATATAAGTAGGTTATTGTTATGTCGGACTGGAGTAGAAGAAGTTTTCTCATCAATTCAGAATCTAATAAGACTTGTTGTGTTAGACATGTCACAATGCAGAAGGTTTAGGTGTATTTCAACGAGCATTTGTAAATTGAAGTCTCTTAAACATCTAAATCTTAAGGATTGCTCCAAACTTGAGAGCTTTCCGAGCAATATTCATTTTGAAGCTCTTGAAAGTCTTGATCTCAGTGACTACATTAATCTCACAAAGTTTTCACAGATTTTTGGGAATATAAGGAGGTTATTTTTACATCTGACAAGAGTAGAAGAAGTTCCCTCATCAATTCAGAGTCTAAACAAGCTTGTTGAGTTAGATATATCAGAAGGCACAAGGCTCAAGCGTATTTCAACCAGCATTTGTAAATTGAAATCTCTTGATGAGCTAAAACTTCTTGATTGCTCCAAACTAAAGAGTTTTCCAGAAATCTTGAAGATAATAGAATGTCTAAAACTTCTCTGTTTATCTGTTACGGCAATTAAGGAGTTACCCACTTCAATTGATCGTCTGAAAAGGCTTAAAAGATTGTCGTTGTCTCGTTGTGAAAACCTTAAGATGCTTCCAAATAGTATCTGTAATCTGAGATCTCTAATTTTTCTCGAACTTTTGAATTGTTCAAAATTGGACAAATTGTCGGAGTACCTGGGGAATTTAAAATCTTTGATTTGGCTCTTAGTAAACGGATCTGCTGTAAGTCAACTACCAGACTCTATAGCATCTTTGGAGAACCTTGAAGTCTTAAATTGTTCTGGATGCAGAGGTTTGACAATGTTACCTCCTTTATCAGGCTTATGCTCTTTAAGAGACCTAAGTTTAAATAACTGCACTTTAATAGAAATTCCAGAAGATATTGGCTGTTTATCCTCATTGGAACAGTTAGGGCTATGCGGAAACGTTTTTGAAAGTCTACCCAAAAGCATCAAGCAAATTTCCAAGTTGAGATATCTGACATTAAACAATTGTAGTATGCTTCAATCATTAAAAGAGCTTCCCTTAGGTATACAATATTTGGAAGCAATGAATTGCATGCAGCTGTGCCAATCATTACCTGATGCATCTGAATTTGAGCGTTGCATTGATGGAGGTGAATGTTTAAGAGCCATATTTACTAATTGCTTGAAGCTTGATCATAAAGCAGTCAGCAACATTTTTGCAGAGTCACTACTAATAATGTCAGCAGCAGAAAATGTTATTTCTCTCTTAAATCTTATCCACTCTTCCCTTTCCTCTCTCACACATTAGAAATAACAATGATATTTGTGTTACAGGGATATAAAAAACCAATTCAAATCGGCATTTGTTTTCCTGGAAGTGAAATTCCCGAATGGTTCAGCTATCAAAATTCTGGATATTTTGTAAACGTTCAAGTGCTTCGGCATAATTGGGATGAAGAAAGGCGCTACATGGTATTGGCTATATCTGTTGTTATTGGTTTTGAGGAATATTATAATGATTATCAAGGTCTTAGTAACATCCCTAATTTCAAATAAATATGAAAAGTATGGTTGAATTAATTTTGAGTATGTGAATATGATATTTATGATTTGAGAGGTGGAAAATATAATTAAATGTATGTATATTTTTAAGGTTTCCAGGTGGACCAGGTGGAGCGGTCCAGAAAGAATGCATGAAAGAAAAGGAAAATGTTGGCAGTGAGTACCGCGACCAGTCACCGCGACCAGGGATCGTGGTGAAAAATGGTAATTTTAGGTAGTGAGCACCGCGACCAGTCACCGCGACCAAGGATCGCGATGAGTAGCTCGCGGTGAAAATGATAATTTTAGGCAGTGAGTAACGCGACCAACATCGCGACCAGACACTGTGATGGTTGATCGCGATGAAAGCGGTGGAAGCTTCACGAAGAAGCAAGAGAGAAAAAGAGAAAGAGAGAGACCGGGAGAAAGAAAGAAAGAAAAAGAAAAAGAAGAAAAGAGAGAAAAGAAGAGAAAGAAAGAAAGAAGAAGAAGAGGAAGAGGAAGAAGAGAAGAGGAAGAAGAAGAAAGGAAGAAGAAAGGAGAAAGAAAAGGAAAAGAGGAGGGAGAAAGAGAAAGGAAAAAGGAAAAAGGAAATCCAGAAAAGAAAAGTTCGTAAAACTGGTATCTAGGTTGGTGTACACACGTTTTGTTTGAAATTTTAAATCCGTTAGTGATTCTATGTCGTATAATCGTATTTCGTATATTGATTGTGAAATATTTTCATATTATGGGATTTTTTTATGAAATTGTATGTTTTCAAACCTGATTTATGACTATTAATTTACGAATATTGTTTAGTATTATAATTATTGATGTTGATTGAAATTTTGAAAAGAATAAACTCTGGAATACCTAAATTACGGCCCTGATATATGTATAGGGAACATATGGATATAGGAGATTGGCATGTCAATTGGGTGTATTAGCAGTACTGCAACGAGATATTGGATGATTATGATGAAATACGGATACAATTTCATTTTGAAATGGGAAACCGACTGTGAAATATGGATACCATTTCATTTTGAAATGGGAAACCGACTGTGAATATACGGATACCATTTCATTTTAAAATGGGAAACCGACTGTGTATATAGGGATACCATTTCATTTTGAGATGGGAACCCAAATGTAAACCCGTAATCCAGTCCACCCTATTATGTGTATCAGAGGCCCAATTAAGAACTGAAAGTTAGAAAATAATGGGGAAATAAAGAAATGTTGTTGAGATTGAAACCCAGAAACATTTAAAAATATGTTAATTAACATAGTTTCAGTATTGGATATATATATATATATATTGATGTTTATATTTATATTCTGGAAACTAGTTCTATTGTTTTATATTTTGTTTAAAATATTTTAGTGTACACCCACTAAGCATTATTGCTTAGCACATTGATTTCATCACGCGTAGGTAATAGGGATACAGAGGGAGAAAAAGACTGAAGAGGTGATAGTTGCAGACTAAGGATCAGAGTCACCAAACTTTGGGTAGTTATATAGTTTTGTTTATTATATTCCGCTACGTGTAGTCCTCAAAAATCACTCGGGGACACGGGGCACTACAACCTGCAAAGACAGAACGCACGTGACTCGCAGGACGTCTGGGACACCGGGGTGGTGCCGGCCAAAGTCACTCCGACGGTCAAGTTAGCGAGTGCTAGTAAAAGTGTAATGTTTGTAAATGGAGATGAGTGAGAAATACTTCCTGCTATCTTCACAGTTGGGGTTTCTTTGATCAAAGGAGATGTAAGGTCGGAGGGTGATCGGAGAAGATGAGCAATGGCCGGAGGGTGGTTTTTTTCTTAGTAATCTCTGGATCTCAGTTTTTCGGCCGTCCCTTTTTATGAGGAATTATCTTCCTCTTTATAGGAGACTGATGCTTCTTCTTTTTGAGGGCTCTCATCATTCTCTCTTCTCTGTCTTCCACCAAGAAAGCATCTGGGTGCTTCTTTTGATTGGGCTGCCATCAAGTGTCATTATGACTTTGTAGGACCTGTTTCAAAGTAGATCACAATCTGGTCTCCCTCGGAGCGACGGAGATGTTATGTCGTACGACATGTAGGTTTCTTGTCAATCTGGACCATGATTGGGTGATGTAGCACGGTCGTACTACATGAAGGTACATGTCGTGCGACAAGGTCTTCAAACTCGTACGTCGTCGTACTACACGAGTGCTTCGTGTCGTGCGACACAGTCTTTCAACTCGTACGTCGTCGTACTACACGAGTACTTCGTGTCGTGCGACATATTCTTCCAACTGGTACGTCTACATGAGGATGCTCCATGTCGTGCGACTTTGGCCTTTACGCTAAGCCTTTGTCGTGCTACATGGGAGTATGGGCTTTGTCCTTGGGCCATGTCTTGGGCCATACATATTTTGGCTACTACAGTTTGCCCCCAAACGCATTGGTTTTTTAGAAAAGCCAAGGGGTTTGTGTCGTACGACATGTAGACATGGATATGTATGTGTGAATTCTAAGGCTGGTTCGACATTGTCGTGCGACTCTATCTTTCTTAAGAGAGTGTTTCAGTGTTGGTGAATGGATGATAATGCATAAGTTTTGTCATTGTCGTACGACAATGTTCGTTAGAGAAGGAACGATTGATCTTCAAATGACTCTTCGACATCTGTGCCGGAGTAAATGTGGTCAAAATGGCAGTGTGCATGCGTGGCTAATGATTGGTCATGGTTTTGTGTGTCCAATAAAAAATTGACACGTAAGCACGTGTTTTCTTTTAATTGCCGCCTTTCCACTTTCTTCCTCATTTTCAATTTTTCTGCTTTCTATTTTTTGTTTTCTCTCTCAAAAACCAGTCACCTGTAGAAGCTTTTTCCGGCGTCTTTGCTGCTCTTTTTTGGCCATTTCCGTTTTCATTCCGGCGACGCATTTGGTTACTCTTGCTTTCTTGGTAAGTTTTTCTGGTTCCTTTGCTTTTTTGATTTCTTATTCTCATATTTGGTTTCTGGGTATTCTTTTGTGTTCTTCGAATGGTTTTTGAAAAGAATTTTGAAAAAGGTATTTTAGATCGAAAAATTAGACTTAGGTTTATACAGAACTTGTTTGTAGAGTTTAGGTCGCACGACGGTAGCCAAGACGTATAGGTCGCACGACCTTCTTAACAGTCTTGGGAGCTAATATTAGGTCGTGCGAGGTCTTTGGTTTTAGGTTATAATTACTAACCGTAGCTACTGTCGTTCGACCTGTAGGTTTTGATGTCGAGTCGAGGTGACGAGAGTCCTCCTAGTACCTCTGGGCGCGGGTACGATGATCCCATAGATCTGTCGTACGACTCGTGGGGAGAATCGGAGGCAGCGAGTGCCGCGGTGACAGTGGCGTCGTACGACACTGTGACTGTCTCTTTTGTGGGAACATCACGTGTGGCGGACGACATTCCCATGGGGATTCCATCAGTCGAGCTACCGGGCGACGCAGCTGGCCCATGTCAAATGGGACCTAGTAGGCCGCTGGGTTTGCTATTAAATAACCCAGCAAGCGTGCTAACTGAGGACGACATCATGCGTCTTCGTTTTAGCTACGGCATACCTGATGGCGTCGCACTGAGGGCACCGTACAAGGAGGAGAGGCCAGATTGGGACGTCCCAGGATGGACCTGTTTGTACGAGTTCCCGTTCCAGCGGGTGGGATTCAGACTGCCAGTAGTCGGACTACTGAGGAAAGTGCTCGATCATTTCGAGCTTGCCCCAGGGCAGCTGATGCCCAACAGCTGGAGGATCCTGTTGGCGTTGGATCTGCTGTGTACGAGGGAAGGGATAGTATTCGAGCTTCCTGACCTTTTCTATTCGTACACCGTACGGGAGCACGACACAGAGAAGGGGCGTTATAACTTAAACCTCCGACCCAACAGGACGCACCTGATAACGGAGTTAACCACAAACGACAGGTTGTGGAAGGACATGTATTTCTTTGCGAGGGGCCTGCTTGTTGATTGGCCTCTCGGGGATACTGTCGTTCGTGCGACCTGGTCCAAGGCTGGTGGGTCTTTTATTTAGTTGAGTCGTACGACAGTATCTTACTTATTGTTATTACTAACTACTGTTTGTTTTTGTAGTGAACACAGGAGCGCCGCAATCAGTTGTTGGTTTGACGTGTGTGACACGTACGGAAAGGGTGTTGTCGTACGACGCTAAGGAAAGGAGTTGGAGGAGTATTTTGGCGGAGGAGAATTTGCGGCCGAGCCACCTCTGGAAGTTTAGCGTGATAAACGAGCCAGGTACCCCTTACCCTGCCTTCAAAAATTTAGTGGAGTTTGTCAGGGTTAGGCACTGTGTCGAGCGACTGTACGGCACACGCTTTTTGACTCCCATCTCATACGTCGAGCGACGATTTGCAGTTGACGTTATGGCTGGAGAGATCGCCGCGCCTGCTGCTGACGATGCGATGAGGAGGCTGAGGGAAAAAAGGAAGGGAAAGAAGAAGGCTGAGTCGAGCGACCAGGCGGCTTCCACTCCTCCACCTCCTCCAACTGGTCGAGCAAAGGCCTCCCAAGATGTTTCTTCAGCTGGGAAGAAAAGGAGGAGGGAAGATTCAACATCGGGTGTCGACGCGTCGGTCGACCTGGTATTCCCGCAGGATGCCTCCGCGTATTCTGACGTTGGCTCGATCCTTCCACAGGTCGAGCGGCTGCTGTTACCTGAAGACAAGAGTCGTCTCAGGGAGATGGGTCTTTCCCAAGCTGCCGATTGGGGCCTAGGCCATCTCTTCCAGGTATGGTCGTACGACTGTTGCTGTTTTTATTTTTGCTTATTTTAGAATCTGTTCTAATTTGTTTCATTTATTTTTGTAGGCTCTCCAGTCGCACGTGCATTTGAAAGAAGAACTCGGCTCCGCCCTTAAGAAGATAAGAGAGCTGAAGTCGAGTAACCAGAGTTTGAAGCAGGAAAATGACAATTTGAAAGCTTCAAACTTGGAGGCAAAAAAGACAGCTCTCGAGGCGTTGGGTCGTGCAGTTGAGGCCACACTTGAGCTGAATAAACTAAAGTCGACTGTCGACTTACTACAGGCCAAGCTGAAGGCCAAGGAGGCTGATTACGACGCTCTGTACGACAAGGCGGAGGATAATGTCCTTAATGCTGTCATCAAGACCCGTGCAGACCTGATGAGGGAGTATCGAGACGGTCGTGCGACGGAGTGAAAGGTCGAGGACTGGATTGCTGATCACGAGGAGTTGACGCATTCTGATGGTGAAGCTGATGCAAAAGACGCAGGAGATACAGCTGTCCTTCCTCCTCCAGAAGGCTTGGCAGTCGTGGCTTTGGCTGCTCAGCCTGCTGGAGAGTCTGATGGTTTTGCCCCATAAGGGGTTGTAACTTTTGTACTTTTAATTTTTATATATATTTTGGAATTTGCCTTATAACGCTATCGTTTTAATATATATTTTAATTTTGGAATTTGTCTTCGTGTATGACTATATTCTTTTATATGATGGTGGTGTGACTATATTTTGCCTTTGCGTCTACATCCTTGAGTGTTGGTCGTACGGCTATGGGAGATGGTTACCTTTTTGAGGGTATGTCATGGTTCGTGACCTTGAATGCGGGTCGTGTGACCGTTTTGCAGATGGAGAGTCCATGACTTTGAATGCGGTCATGTGATCGTGTGGAGATGGAGAGTCCATGACCTTGAATGCGGGTCATGTAATCGTGTGGAGATGGAGAGTCCATGACCTTGAATGCGGGTCATGTGATCGTGTGGAGATGGAGAGTCCATGACCTTGAATGCGGGTCATGTGATCGTGTGGAGATGGAGAGTCCATGACCTTGAATGCGGGTCATGTGATCGTGTGGAGATGGAGAGTCCATGACCTTGAATGCGGGTCATGTGATCGTGTGGAGATGGAGAGTCCATGACCTTGAATGCGGGTCATGTGATCGTGTGGAGATGGAGAGTCCATGACCTTGAATGCGGGTCATGTGATCGAGTTTTATCGTAGATTTTGTTGTTTGTGATATTGAATTGCCCCAGTTGGAGTATGTAACTGCTCAGTTGCACACTGCAACTTGTGATGTAGTTCATGATAGACTGTGCAATGCTGACCTGCGCAAAAAATATTGTATAGTGATAAAATTCGAAATATATAGATAGATATATATATATATATATATTTTTCTAAAACTGATATTGTTTTAGATGGCACGCGTTCCAGCTGTTGCCGATCTCCATGCCATCTGTACATCGTAGTTTATAGGCTCCATTTCCAAATACATTGGTGATTTGATATGGTCCTTCCCACGTAGGACCGAATTTGCCCGCTCCTTTTTCCTTTGTGTTTTGGAAGATGCGGCGAAGAACCCAATCTCCAATATGGAATGACTTGAGACGAACACTTCTGTTATAATGGCGGGCGACTCGTTGTTGGTATATGGCCAATCTGATTGCGGCCTTGTCGCGGCGCTCGTCAATTGTGTCGAGTTCACTCAGCAATTCTCTGTCGTTTGCTTCTTCTGTTGCATGTCGTATCCTATAAGAAGGGTAGTCAGCTTCTGTTGCTATGACGGCTTCTGAGCCGTAAGATAGAGAGAATGGTGTTTCTCCTGTTGACGTCCTGACCGTCGTACGGTAAGACCATAGCACACCCGGTAGCTCATCGGCCCACTTCCCTTTGCATTGGTCGAGTCGCTTCTTGAGGGTGGACATGATTGTCTTGTTAGTGGATTCTGCTTGTCCGTTAGCTTGAGGGTATCTTGGGCTTGAATAGCTTAGTTTGATGCTCCACTTGTCGCAAAAGTCTTGGAAATCATATGAAATGAATTGTGAACCATTGTCGGTGACTATTTCCTTTGGAACCCCGTAACGGCATATGACATTCTTCCAAATGAAGCTTTTGACCTCAGAGTCTTTGATTCTCACGTACGACTCGGCTTCAACCCACTTTGTAAAGTAGTCGGTCACGGCTAACATGTAGACCTTGCCCCCTGTAGCGATGGGCAACTTCCCTACTATGTCCATGCCCCACTTCATGAAGGGCCATGGTGCTGAAATGGGGTGGAGTTTTTCCGGGTGTTGATGTGAAATGTGGGCGAAGCGTTGGCATGGGTCGCACCTTTTGACGAGGTCGTGCGACTCGGACCGCATTGTGGGCCAGTAGTACCCGGCTGTGATTGCTCTATTGGCCAGGCTTCTCCCGGCCGAGTGATTCCCGCATTGCCCATCGTGTAAGTCCTTGAGTACTTGCTGAGCTTCGACTGGGTCGAGACATTTGAGGTAGGGCCCGGAGTAGGATCGCTTGTACAGTTGACCCTCTATTATAGAAAATCGGGCGGCCTTGATCTTAATTCTTCGTGCTTCTACTTTGTCAGGTGGGAGGGCGTCGTCTCTCAAGTAGTCGTAAATCGGGGTGACCCAAGTTGGCTCGTCCGAAATTGGATTGACTTCGAGATTTGTTGGTTTCCACACAGCTGGCCATTGGACAAACACCATGGGAATGGTTCGCTCCATTGTGGTATCCAGTGAGGACCCAAGATTGGCGAGTGCGTCGGCATGCGCGTTTTCGGATCTGGGTATTTGCTCGATGTCGAATGACTCGAATGAAGCTTGTAACTCTTTTACCAAGGTCAAGTAGGCCGACATCTTCGAGTCCCGAGCTTGATAGGACCCTTGCAATTGTCTCACAATTAATTGGGAGTCACTGCGTACCTTGATTCGCTCGACGTGTAAGTCCTTTGCCAAGGTGAGCCCAGCTATGAGGGCTTCGTACTCGGCTTCGTTGTTGGTGGTCTTGAATCCACATCTGACGGACCTCTCGATGACGTGCTCCGTAGGGGAGGTAAGTACTATTCCCAGCCCGCTGCCTCTAGCGTTACTTGATCCATCAACTGCTAAACTCCACTCCTCCCTTGGCGTGTCGCACGACATAGTGCAAAGTTCTTCCTCCGCTCGTTGTAGAATCCCTGGTGTGAAGTCTGCTATGAAATCCGCCAGCACTTGCGACTTAATCGCCGTGCGAGGTTGGTAGTTGATGTCGTACTCGCTCAGCTCTACGGCCCATTTCACTAGACGGCCGGATAGTTCAGGTTTATGTAGGACACTCTTCAAGGGGAATTCGGTGAGTACACTAATAGTGTGGCATTGGAAGTATGGCCGTAATTTCCTTGCGGCTGTGACTAGTGCGAGAGCTAATTTCTCAAGTTGGGTGTACCTTGTCTCTGCGTCAAGTAGGGTCTTGCTGATGTAGTATACGGGGAGTTGTTTGCCATCCTCCTCCCTTATCAGTACTGCGCTAACGGCTGTCTCGGATACAGCGAGGTAGAGCAGGAGGGTCTCTCCTTCCTTAGGTTTGGACAGGAGAGGTGGGTTCGCTAGATACCTTTTTATATTTTGGAAGGCGTCCTCGCTTGTTGACACGCTCAAACGCGTGGGAATAATATCCCAAGTGCAGGATGTGTCGAAGTAATATATTCCCGTGAGTACGGGGTCGAATCCACAAGGAAGAGGTGGTTACCAATACTTAACCAAAGATGTTGTAAAAGTTCAGAAATTGAAATCAATGATTTTTAGAATGATGTTGGTGAAATTAAATTCAACAAGGTAATGAGTAACGCAGGAATGTATTCAAATGCGAGGAAGTGTTACGCGGTCGAATGGAAACCTTCATGAGAGTCACTGGTGTAATCGACTTATTGAAGCTTAATATATATTTAACATAGAAGTATTTTCTAACATTGGCTCATCAAATTATTGTCATGCATTGATGATTCGAATTCAATAACTTCACCCAATCGTCATTAAGTGATGCAATCAAACACCCAAATCTAGTTGCACTTCTTTAGGTCAATTAGCACTTTCGTGGCTCAATCAACTTAACTATTATTGCTAGACTATTACTAAACTCATTCATGCCCTAATGATTTCTCATAGAGATAATAATTTCCATATTAATAATAAATCAAAATTCATGCAGAAACTTTCGTAATGCAAACAATAAGATTCATGTACTAATAGATTAAATTCTCTAGCAACACATCTCTAAATATATATACATAGAAATGTTCAGTCAATTACACCATTAAATCTCAATCTTGGTCCATTGACCACATAACTAGGAAATTAGTTCAACATAATAATCAATACTACAACAAGAAGAGAGAAGAGATTGATGAAACCCATTATGATGCCACCCAAGGACAAGCCAGTGTTGAAAGAGATGAGCTCTAGACCCCTTCAAGACTATTTTCGAGTTGCTGGAAAATTTCCTCCTTTTTTAGGGTTTTCAACTGTTCTATTTATAGGTGCTGACTTTAGGTCAGAATTTCTGCCGTCGCGATCGAGCTGTCGCGACCAACGCTCGCGATGGCTCGGTCGCGACACTCCTTGGTTCATTTGTCATAATCGTCGCGACCGAGCTGTCGCGACCAAAGCTCGCGATGGCTCGGTCGCCACACTCTCTGGAGACTTGGCCACTTTCGTCGCGAGCGAGGTTTCGCGACCCAAGCTCGCGATGGCTCGGTCGCCACACTCCCTGGAGACTTGGCCACTTTCGTCGCGAGCGATCTGTCGCGACCAAAGCTCGCGATGGCTCGGTCGCGATGGTAGTGAAGATTTATTTAGTGAAGTTTCCTCATCCAGAATTGCACGGTTTCAGCCCGACACTTCCATCTTTCGTATAATACCAATATAAACACCTAAAATCTGCGCAAGCTCAATAAACACATCAAAAACGCAAAATTCACTCAAAATACGATCAAAAGATAAAGTCTAAGGGTCGTATATATGTAACAAATATTGATCGATCACTTGTTTGATTCCAATCGAATGACTTGTTCTTTCTTAGAGCATCGAAGAAAGGTTTACATTTTTCGGACGACTTCGAAATGAATCGGTTGAGGGCCGCGAGTCGTCCGATTAGTTTTTGTACGTCTTTGATGCTTTTGGGGGACCTTAAATCCATGAAGGATCGGAGTTGATCCGGGTTGGCCTCGACACCTCTCTTGGTTACTAAGTAGCCAAGGAACTTCCCTGATGAAACTCCGAAGGAACATTTGGTCGGATTAAGCTTCATCCCATACTTGTCGATGATGTCGAACGATTGCCGGAGGTGGTCGAGGTGTTGGTCTGCTACTAATGACTTTACCAGCATGTCGTCTATATAGACCTCCATAGTCTGTCCAAGCATGGTTGCAAACATTTTGTTGACTAGTCTTTGGTAGGTTGCCCCAGCGTTCTTGAGGCCGAATGGCATTACCTTGTAGCAGAAAATGCCGCGCTCCGTGATGAAAGAAGTCTTCTCTTGGTCGTCCGGATGCATAAGGATTTGGTTGTAACCGGAGAATGCATCCATGAAGCTCAATAGTTCGTGGCCTGCCGTAGCGTCCACCATCATATCGATGTGTAGGAGAGGGAAGGAATCTTTCGGACAAGCCTTGTTGAGGTCTGTGAAGTCGATGCAAACTCGCCACTTCCCATTCTTTTTCTTCACTACCACTACGTTTGCGAGCCAGTCTGGGTAATTTACTTCTCTCACCGAACCAATGTCAATTAGCTTTTGGATTTCTTCATTTATAACCTTGTTGCGCTCGGGCGCGAACTTCCTTCTTTTTTGCTTCACAGGTGGATGATCCGGGTCGACTTGCAACCTATGTACTAGGACTTCTGGGCTAATTCCGATCATATCTGCGTGCGACCATGCGAAGCTGTCGTGTCGCACTGTCAAGAAGCTGAGTAGTCTTGCTCGGATATTTTGTGGAAGGCGGGACCCGATACTAACTTTGTGGTCCGGAAAATCTGGATGTATGGCTACTTCGTCAAGTTCTTCCATATCGGGTTTGTCTTTGTTGGTGGGGGTGCTTTCACTCTGTAATTGCTATAAGTCGGACGACCTGCTTTTAAGAGTGTTCTGGTAGCAGTCACGCGAAGTCTTTTGCTGTCCTCGGATCTCGTGAACTCCCCACCTAGTAGGGAAACGGATGACCTGATGATACGTTGAGGGAACTGCCCTCATCTCATGAATCCACGGGCGACCCATGATTATGTTGTAGGACGACGGACAGTCCAGGATGAGGAAATGTGTGTTCAAGTTGACGCCTTCCGCGTAGACTGGAAGGGTGATCTCTCCCAGAGTGTTCTTATGTTCCCCACTAAATCCCACAAGGATTGTGGAGCGACGTGCGATGTTGCACTCATCAATATGCATCTCTTTTAGTGCGTCGAGAAAGAGTACATTTGTTGAGCTTCCATTATCCACTAGAATCCGTCTGATCAAACAATTGGCCACCGTTAGTGAGATGACTAGTGCGTCGTGGTGGGGATTGAATAAGTCCATATGCTCATCGCTGCTGAAACTGATTGGATAGTTATACGTAGGATCTACCGTACGAGTTCGTTGGACGTCCGTACGACCGGCTTGCCGTGAGTGGCGCTTTGCCTCCGAGTAGGTTACTCCATTCACTTCTGATCCGCCAGAGATGACATTCACGGTTCTCTCATGTTTGGGAGGCTCCGGTGGAGGGACTGAAATAATATCGCGCGACCTATCTTTGTTCACCAAAGTCTGCTTACCCCTGTCAGTCAGGAATTCTTTAAGGTGACCCTTCTTGAGTAATTCGGCCACCTCCAATCGTAGTGCCACACAATACTCAGTTCGATGGCCGTGGTCGCCGTGAAATTCGCACCATTTCGAGTTGTCTCTTTGATCAGGCGGGCTCATCATCTTATCTGGCCACCGAACTGATCTACCCAATCCTTTAAGTATGGCGACTACCTCTGCCGGCCTGATGTTCAAATTATATTCTGGCGTTATATTCTTTGGTCGGATGAACGGCCTTGGTGGTCTGTCGTCGCATCGTCGCTCGTACCTCATATGGCCGTCCTTTCGGGGTATTGTTGGGTATGGCCCGCTACGTCGGTTGGTGATTCGTGGTTCGACCATCCTCTCCGACTTATCTTCCTTGTAGTTCGCTCTATTAGGTTTGCAGTTTACTTCGTCTTCTTCCCATTTTATCTGTGCCCATGCCTTAGCTAGGACGTCTTCCATGGTTTTACAAGGGTACTTGGTGAGCTCCTTGTATAGGTCGGAATCATAGAGCAGACCCTTGCGGAAGGCTGATACGGCTGTCGCCTGGTTGCAATGAGGGATGGACACTTTTTCATGGTTGAAACGGCCAACAAAGTCACGTAGGCGTTCATTCCTCCTTTGGCTGACTGTGTAAAGGTCGTCGGATTGTTTTTCTAACTTCCGACTACTAGCGAACTGCTCTACGAAGGTGTCAGTGAGTTGAGCAAAAGAGTTGATAGAAACATTGGGAAGGTTGGTGTACCATTGTAGGGCAGGTCCTACGAGGCTTGAACCAAAACCTTTGCACATACATGCTTCCCTAAGGTCACGCGGGACGGCGGCTGTGAACATCCGTTGTCGGTACTGCGCAATGTGGTCGTCGGGATCCGTCGTACCGTCGTACTGCTTCATACCTGGAAAGTTGAACTTCCTTGGCATCTCCACCAATGCTATTGTGTCGACGAAGGGAGAGTCGGCAAAACTATTGGCCGCACTTTTCTTTATAGGAGTGGGCATTCCCGGAATGCGTTGGATGAGTGCTTCCATCTCTGTGAACCTTCGTGCCAAGTCTCGGTTGGCCAAGGTCGGCTCGGCGCTCACTCGGTTTGAGTCTGACGGCGCTGAATGCGAAGGGCCGGATGACGTTCCTTGTAGCGGGATGGTTGGTTGGGTTGAGCCGACGTTGCCATTGGGAGTGGATATAGGTGGCACTCCTTGTATTGCTCTTGCCACGTCGTCTGATCGATGTCCTCCCATCCGATTTGGTATATTCTCTGTCGTATGTCGTGCGACGATATGGGGTCCACTCGTAACTCGAATGTTGGGCTCTGAGCCCACGTGGGTTGGATCGAGGTCTCTAACGGTAGTACCATGTTCGTCCGGGCGGACTGGCGCGTAATAATTAGCGTGAGCGGCTTGCTCAAATGGCATGGGTTGGGACGTCGAAGCGTCTCCAAACGGTCGTACGGCAGTGAGCGAACTGATCCTATTCTGCAATTCTTGGTTCTCTGCCAACACTCGTTGATTCTCTTGTTCGAGTGCTTGGAGCCTTTGGGTATTCTCTTGCATCTGGGATATGAGGAGTTGTACCCTAACCTCCATCGCGTCGTGATGAAAATCGTCAGATGACATAGTCGGGGTTGCCGCGTTCTACCTTTGCTTGCTTAGAGATTGTCGTGCCCCACGGTGGGCGCCAAATTGTAGTCCTCAAAAATCACTCGGGGACACGGGGCACTACAACCTGCAAAGACAGAACGCACGTGACTCGCAGGACGTCTGGGACACCGGAGTGGTGCCGGCCAAAGTCACTCCGACGGTCAAGTTAGCGAGTGCTAGTAAAAGTGTAATGTTTGTAAATGGAGATGAGTGAGAAATACTTCCTGCTATCTTCACAGTTGGGGTTTCTTTGATCAAAGGAGATGTAAGGTCGGAGGGTGATCGGAGAAGATGAGCAATGGCCGGAGGGTGGTTTTTTTCTTAGTAATCTCTGGATCTCAGTTTTTCGGCCGTCCCTTTTTATGAGGAATTATCTTCCTCTTTATAGGAGACTGATGCTTCTTCTTTTTGAGGGCTCTCATCATTCTCTCTTCTCTGTCTTCCACCAAGAAAGCATCTGGGTGCTTCTTTTGATTGGGCTGCCATCAAGTGTCATTATGACTTTGTAGGACCTGTTTCAAAGTAGATCACAATCTGGTCTCCCTCGGAGCGACGGAGATGTTATGTCGTACGACATGTAGGTTTCTTGTCAATCTGGACCATGATTGGGTGATGTAGCACGGTCGTACTACATGAAGGTACATGTCGTGCGACAAGGTCTTCAAACTCGTACGTCGTCGTACTACACGAGTGCTTCGTGTCGTGCGACACAGTCTTTCAACTCGTACGTCGTCGTACTACACGAGTACTTCGTGTCGTGCGACATATTCTTCCAACTGGTACGTCTACATGAGGATGCTCCATGTCGTGCGACTTTGGCCTTTACGCTAAGCCTTTGTCGTGCTACATGGGAGTATGGGCTTTGTCCTTGGGCCATGTCTTGGGCCATACATATTTTGGCTACTACACTACGCATGCATATACAGAAATGTGTAAAAGTGTTATGTATTTGTTTTGTAAATAATTATTTTATGGTTTATATTTTCTTTTTCAAAGGTTTGTAAATATTAATTATGAATTGTTTTATTTGAAAATGTTTGGAAAGTCGCACTATATGGTAGAGTGTGCATTTGATTGAGAAAGAACTTTTGAAGTTTTAAATATTATATTAGTTGAGTTTTTATTTAAAAACAGGATTTTTGGAAAATTAGGAAAACAGAGGAAATTCTGGCAAAAAAATTTTCAAAATAGTTTTGAAATGAGCTCACTATGAAAAGGGATTTTAAAATATAATTTATTTGATTTTCAATGGCTTTCCGATTATAAAGTGAGTCAAGTCAAGTTTCGAAAACCGAGTAGCGCTCTCTAGGTCTATCCAGTCAGGTCGGGTCAGGGGGTGTTACATTTAAGGAGTAGCTCAATTGGTACTCAACTTGATAAGACTTGGTACTTAAGGACAAGTACCAGGTTCGAAGCGAAGCAAAACCGTCAGGGCACTGTACCGGGGCGACCTTAGGTGACCCAAAGCGGATAGTACCTTGTGAGTAACGTTGTACCGGGAGTTGAGTGACGTTGTACCGGGAATAACCCTGGGCGTCACAATAAACTCTGAGTGTTACAATAAAAAGGCACCTAGGGTTATATAAACCCTAGGCGTTACAGTCTTGGTGTCCATTATGATTATCATTTTGAAACGAGTGATGGTTATCGTTCAGTAAAATTTACAGGCTAGGATTTCACCTTGTGTAATTGGCAAGAAGATGACCAGAGAATACTATTAGTAAATCTTAATTGTATATTTGATTATTAGGAATTGTTAAGTGAATATTAGGTGGGTGTTTGTTGTATGCTTGACTTTATGTGTTATTAGGTGAATATTAGGTAAGTGTTTGTTGTACTCTTGACTTTATGTGTTGTTAAGTGAATATTAGGTGAGTGTTAGTTATATGTTAGACTTTATGTGTTATATCTTAATGTATATATACCACACAAGGTTAATGAAAATTTTGTACATTATTCCTTCATTACATTTTCTCCTACTTTCATCATTTTACACATTTCTTTCATTATATTTTCTGGCATTTTCATTATTTTACATGGTATCAGAGCCAAGTTTCTGATCCGAACAACGTCTTGTATAGAATTTCCATTGAGCAACTTCAACAGCTTTCTTGTCTTCATCAATGATGAGTTCAAACCGTGGTGCTGGTAATAAATACACTTATGCAAATGCGACAGGTCTGTATCCATTTTCTAATGCTTCAATTAATTCTGTATTTACAAAGCCATGGATTTTGGATAGTGGAGCCACCGATCTTATCACTTCTAATTCCACATTTCTCACCAAAACACAATCATCATCCATACCTATTGTTAATTTACCAATAGGATCTACAGCATCAATCACTTCAATTGACACTGTATCTTTTAATTCTAACATCACTTTAGATGATGTTTTATATGTTCCTAATTTTCGCTTAAATCTAATTTTTGTAAGCAAACTTACCTCTGCCCTAAATTGTTGTGCCATTTTTTTTCCCACCTTTTCTGTCATACAGGACTTGGCTACGGGGAAGATGATTGGCTAGGGTAAACAACATGGTGGTCTCTATTACATGCCTCCCTTGCAAAGGATGTCAACCTGTCATCAAATTTCACAGCCTTCCAATCTATGGCATATGCATCTTGGACATCCATCATCATCTCATCTTAAATTAGCTTCTTCCTTATTATCTTCAAACAATATTTCTTATGATAATAGTTGCACTGTTTGTCCCATGGCAAAACAAACAAGACTTCCATTTTCATTAAGTTCCATATCAACTCATGCTCCATTTGATTTATTGCATTGTGATATCTGGGGTCCTCACAAAGTTCAAACACACTTAGGGGCATGGATATTCCTTATCATTGTATATGACTTTATAAGATGTACATGAATATTCCTTATGCAGCACAAGTTTGAAACTCAAAATATTTTGAAATCTTTTATTGATTTTGCTCACACTTAATTTCATGCATATGTCAAAGCAGTCAGAGTAGACAATGGTTCTGAATTTTTATCTATGAAAAACTTTTTTAGACTTCATGGCATTGAATATCAACGCATTTGTGTTTACACTCCACAACAAAATGGAGTCGTTAAAAGGAAACATCGTCATATTCTCACCGTGGCATGAGCACTACTTTTTTAATCCCATTTATTGTTACATTTTTGGGTTGAATGTGTTTTAACTGCAGTTTATCTCATTAACCGGTTGCCATCACCATTGCTCTAAAATAAAACACCTTTTAAAATGCTATATTGTCACCCGTCATTACTTGATCACTTAAAGGTGTTTGGTTGTCTATGCTATGCAACTGTTGTACACCCCATTAAAAAATTTGAACATCGTGCCAAGTATTGCATCTTTGTTGGATATCCGACTGGGCAAAAGGTATACAAACTATATGACATGGAAACCAATAAATTTTTTATCAGTCGTGATGTCAAATTTCATGAAACTATTTTTCCATTTTCATCTATCTCAACCCCATCCACTTTTGATTTTGTGGTGCCTAATTTCATATATGAAATCACAGAAATGCAGCCTATCACGCCACCATGCCCTACTAATACCAAACCTCACTAACCCGAGCAAACAGAAACATCTAATACACATGAACCCATCTCACCCACACCTGTTGTTCCCTCCAGCATTGATCAACCTTCCACAAACACACCAAACGCCGAAACCTCGCCATCACTTTCAGACCCATCAAACATTCCTTCTGAAACTACTACTATTCCACCTCCGAGATAGTCAACATGGCCTAAGTGACCTCCGGCATGACATAGAGATTTTCTGATGTCATCTCAGGCACATCAGTCTACCTCTGCACCAAGTCCTATACCAGGTACTCGATATCCACTCTCTAATTTTCTTTCCTATTCACGTTTTTCTCCTCCTTCCCATTCTACTTTTCTAATTAACATCACAGATTTCACCGAGCCTAAAAATTATGTTCAAGTTGTCCTTAATCTACATTGGCGACAAGCTATGAATACAGAATTAGAAGTCTTGCAGCTCAACAGCACATGGAGCTTAGTCCCTTTGCCCATTGGCCACAAACCAATTGGTTGCAAATGAGTCTACAAAATCAAATACAAATCTAATGGCACTATTGAACGCTACAAGGCTCGTCTTGTTGCTAAAGGATACAATCAAGTTGAGCGCATTGACTATCAAGAAACATTTTCTCCAACAGAAAAGCTTACAACACTTCGTTGTCTTCTTACTGCAGCTGCTGCTCGCCATTGGCACATCCACCAATTGGACGTTCAAAATGCTTTCCTCCATGGCGACATCCATGAAGTTGTCTACATGGAACCTCCACCTGGTCTTCCCCGACAGGGGGA
This sequence comes from Xanthoceras sorbifolium, assembly GCA_003430845.1. Lineage (NCBI taxonomy): Eukaryota > Viridiplantae > Streptophyta > Magnoliopsida > Sapindales > Sapindaceae > Xanthoceras > Xanthoceras sorbifolium. The sequence continues at coordinate 2,887,570 of CM010617.1, forward strand.
GAACATTGTATGTCGGCTCAATAAGTCTTTTTATGGACTTAAACAAGCATCAAGAAATTGGTTTTCCACATTTTTAGATACTATTAGAAAGGCCGGCTATCAACAATCAAAGGCTGATTATTCCCCTTTTACCAAGACTCAAGATACTTCTTTTACAACAATTCTTATATATGTCAATGACATACTTCTCAAAGAAAATGATCTACATGAAATGGAACGTCTCAAAAGATTCCTTCTTGGTATTGAATTCTTTCGCTCCAGAAAAGGTATTTTTATGTCACAAAGAAATTATACGTTGGACATTTTACAAGATTCTGGACTTCTAGGCGCATGTCCCAACAATTTTCCAATGGAGCAGAATTTGAAACTTACTCCTACTGATGGAGCATTGCTAAATGATCCAACAAAGTACAGAAGACTAGTTGGCAGATTGATATATCTTACAGTGACGAGACCTGATATAGTTTATTCAGTTCATACATTGAGCCAGTTTATGCAAGAACCTAGAATGCCTTATTGGGACGCTGCCATTCAAATCCTCAAATACATCAAAGGTACACCTGGTCAGGGATTATTACTTCCCTCCAAAAACAGTTTAACTTTGAAAGCTTTTTGTGATTCAGATTGGGGAGGTTGTCGCGCCACAAGAAGATCAGTTACAGGCTATTGTATTTTCCTTAGAAGTTATCTCATATCATAGAAATCTAAGAAGCAAGCCAATGTCTCTAGATCATCAGCTGAGGCTGAATATCGAGCAATGACTAACATATGTTTGGAGTTAACTTAGTTGTGTTACATACTACATGACCTAAAGGTTCCTCAAACAACCCCTGCACCATTATTTTGTGACAATCAAGCAACTTTACACACTGCTACGAATCCTGTCTTTCATGAGCGTACAAAGCACATTGAGATAGACTGTCATATAGTACGAGAAAAAGTACAAGCCGGAATAATTAATCCTTCTTTTGTTCCTTCACACTTGCAATTGGTTGATGTATTTACGAAGGCTTTAAGAAAAGATCAGTTTGTGAATTTACGTAACAAGTTGGGACTTCATGATATTCACTCTCCAACTTGAGGGGGAGTATTAGTAAATCTTAATTGTATATTTGACTATTATGAATTGTTAGGAGAATATTAGGTGGGTGTTTGTTGTATGCTTGACTTTATGTGTTATTAGGTGAATATTAGGTAAGTGTTTGTTGTACTCTTGACTTTATGTGTTGTTAGGTGAATATTAGTGAGTGTTTATTGTACTCTTGACTTTATGTGTTGTTAGGTGAATATTAGGTGAGTGTTAGTTATATGTTAGACTTTATGTGTTATATCTTCATGTATATATACCACACAAGGTTAATGAAAATTTTGTACATTATTCCTTCATTACATTTTCTCCCACTGTCATCATTTTACACATTTATTTCATTATATTTTCTGGCATTTTCATTATTTGAACATATACTAAAAGCAAGACAATCCTTGTAGTAGTCTTTTGAAGAAAGAGAGAGGAGTCAAAATTGCTTTAAACAAAATTGAAATCAAGAAGAGTGGAACGAAACTTATCAAACCAAGCTCGTGGTGCTTGCTTTAAGCTGTACAAATACCGTTTCAACAGACAAACATCAGATGACGATGTAGAAAATAAACATTGGGGAGGAGTCATATAGATTTCCTCTTTGAGGTCCCCATGTAGAAAAGCATTTTTAACATCCATCTGCCAGAGAGCCTAGTTTATGAAGCAGCAATGGCCAAGACCGTCCGTACCGTAGTCATCTTAGCGACATGTGCAAAAGTCTCCTCATAATCAACTCCATACTCCTGGCGATTTCCAAGGGCCATAAGGCAAGCCTTATATCTCTCTAAGGAGCCATCAGAACGATACTTAACCGAGTAGACCCATTTACACCCAATAGGTTTCACACCAAGCAGACAAGACACATTATCCCAAGTATGATTTTCCTGTAGTGATTGAAGCTCTTATTGCATAGCTTGTTGCCAATATGTTTGCAGAGATGCCTGAGAATAAGAACGAGGCACGATAATAGTATTCAGAGTTGCAGTGAGAGATGTATGAGAAAAACCATACCTATTTGGGGGTTGGATGACTCTGCTAGATTGTCCAGGTTCAATATCCATGGGATCAGGTGGGGAACTAGTGTCGGGAAGGGGCGTTGCTGGGAGAGGATGACATCTCTGATACTCAAGTCCTGACTTAAAACGGGCAACACGTGGAATATCATCAAAAGTGGGAAGCTCGACAAGATCATATTTTGAAGGAATGTGAGATTGAAAGAAATATTGATTTTCAAAGAAAATCACATTTCTATTGTAACATCCCCTGACCCGACCCGACTGAATCGACTCAGGGAGCGTTACTCGGGTTTTCAAAACTTTTCTAAATTCTGTTTATAAACTGAAAATCTTGAAATTTTAAAAATATTTTTCTAGCGAGCCCATCAAACTTTATTTTCGAAAATTTCGGCAGAGTTTCCTCTGTTTTTTTGATTTCTCAAAACCTGTTTTCACTAAAACTCAAATCAATAAATTCCACAACAACACTTCAAATCTCCTTTCAATCAAATGCGCACTCTGCCGTTTAGTGCGACTTTCAAGCGTATTTCATATAAAATATTTCATAATTCAATGTTTACAATCACTTGGGAATGAAAACGGAATCCATAAAATTATTTATAAAATATATATAAATATCGAAGTTACAGACTTATGTATATGCATGCTAAACTGAATACAACATACAAAACTGTATAACTACCCAAAAATAAATGTGGAGACTCTGACTTCTTCAATCTGCAGGTACCTTCTCTCTACTCTTTCTCTGCCTCGGTATCCCTGTGACCTACGCACGATAGAAACCGATGCGCTAAGCATATAGCTTAGTGGGTGTACACTAAACTCATTTATCAAAATCATAACATAATTTTCATAATATAAATATTACAATGCGAACGTAAATAAACCATTACCATATTCAACTCAAGCACTAATTTAAATCATATGAAATCAGGTTAATAAAAACAATTAAATCAATTTAATAATTTGTATATGATGTTCTGAAACAATTAATTTCAACGAGATCATAATAACTGAAATACGATTAAAGTAAAATCATTCAAATAAATCACATAATTACTAAGTTATTCAAATTAATCGTAAATTCAGGCTAAAAATAATTAATATTTTTGTAAAGATTTTCGAAAACGGGTGTACACCAACCTGGATACCGTTCCTTTCGACTATCGCGTTTCTAGGTTTTCTTTTTCCTTTCCCTTTTTCTTTCTATTTCTCTTTCCCCTTTCTTTTCCTCTTCCTCTTCTCTTCCTCTTCTTCTTCTTCTTCTTCTCTTCTTCTTCTTCTTTTTTCTTTTCGCCTCTATCGGTCTCTCTTTCTGTTTTCTAGAGAATTCTCACGCCTTTTTTTTTTTTTATAAAATTTCGGTCGTTGCGACCGTCATCGCGACCTGTGGTCGCACTACCAGGTCGCGTTGCTCACTGGAGCGATTCCACCGCCTTCATCGCGATCACCCATCGCAGTACCATGGTCGCACTGGTGGTCGCGTTGCTCACTGCCCGAATTTGACATTTTCACCGCGAGCTAGTCAGCGCGATCTGTGGTCGCGGTGCTCACTGCCCGAAATCCATATTTTCCACCGCGAGTAACTCATCGTGATCTCTGGTAGAGGTGAGTGGTCGCGATATTCACTGTCCCAGTTTTCACTTTTCTCTTCATGCGTTATTTCTGGACCGTTCCATCTGGTCTACCTGGAAACCATCAAATATACGTACATTTAATTACGTTTTACACCCTTCAAATTATAAATTTTATATCCACATATTCAAAATTAATTATTCGAAATTAGGGATGTTACATCTATATACACGAAGTTTGTTAGCAGTAGCATCAAAACAAACAAATCCTTTCTGAACAGTACTATATCCCATAAAAGCACAGCGAACAAATTGAGCAGCAAGTTTGTGGCGTTCAGTAGGGGGCAGATGGACAAAACAAACACACCCAAAAGTATGAAGAGACTGATACTCAGGATGACTTCCAAACAGGCGGAAATAAGGAGAATCATACTGCAAGGTTTGCGTAGGCAAGCGATTGATCAAGTATACGGCAGTAGACAAGGCTTCGACCCAAAATTTAGATGGAACAGAAGATTCAATTAAAAGAGTACGAACCATATCCAAAAGATGCCGATTCTTACACTCAGCCACCCCATTTTGTTGTGGGGTATAAAGGCAAGATCGCTGAGACAGAATACCCTTTTGCTGCCAGTAGTTCTGAAAATTATCAGACATATATTCCCCCCCTGAATCAGAACGTAAGATTTTAATACAAGTGGAAAATTGTGTTTCAATAACAGCAATAAAGGTCTGAAACATAGAGAACACATCTGCCTTAAATTGAAGAAAATACACCCAAGTGAAGCGACTATAATCATCGATGAACGTCACAAAGTACTTATATTGAGCATGTGAAATAATTGGACTAACACCTCAAACATCAGAATGAATGATCTCAAAGCATTTGGTAGCACGACTGCCATGTTTAGGAAAAGGTAGGGTCTTGCCTTTGCCAAGTTTACAAGTAGTACAATTGAAACATAAATTTAGAGATGAAAACTTATCTTTATTCCCCAAATAACCATGCTTTATTAAATGAGCCAAAACTACAGAATTTGGATGCCCTAATCTTTTATGCGATACCTCACTTTTACTAGCTACTGTAGTACAAGCCAAAGACATTAAACTAGGAATTGAAAACTGCAGAGGAAATAAACGTCCCACTTTAGGCCCCTTCGCGATCACATTCCCTGACACCTGATCCTGCACAATACAACCACCACGAGAAAAATGAACATCATAGTTAGCATCCACCAGTTGGCCAACAGAAATCAAATTCTTAGACAACCCTGGTGACACAAAAACATCACGGAAACTATGTCCAAGATTACCGACAACAGTAATAGGAAGTGTACTGCTGTTGGCAATATGACTATGCTGATCACCTTCATACTTGCGAATACCATGTAACATATCTGTACTTCCAGTCATATGGTTTGAGGCCCCCGAATCCATGAACCAAGGAGATGTGAGTTTGAGACCCTTACCTTGAAGTCCAAAAGCAGAGAAAGCTGACATAATCATTTGTTGTACCATCTCTGGTGTGAGTCCAAGCTGAGTAACACTGGCTGATCCAGTCGACATGGTTGCAACATTATGTGAACGATCTGATGCCTCTGGTTGGGTTTGAAGAGCTACATGAAAAGACTTTGTCTGCTTGTTTTGAGGTCGTATTGGACATTCCTTAATAATATGGCCATTCTTCTTGCAATAGTTACATAATTTCTTGTTACAATTCCGTACAATATGCCGATATTCCTTGTAGCTGTAGCATTGAATTTGGGATTGGTTTCTTCCTCTTCCTTGAGCTGCATAAGCCACATTAACTACCTCAGAATGAATTTTGTCTTGTGTCATTCCAAGTTGAGTGGCCAGCCTCTGCTCCTCTCTTAACAATTCACTAACACAGACATCTAATGAGGGGACAGGATCGCGATTTAGCAAACTTGCCCGTGTACTCTCAAATTATGATCTCAACTTCATCAAAAATTGATCTCTCTGACTCGCTTCATGAACAGCTAGAAGTGCACGTGGTGCTGCTTTAGGAACCTTTGCATGAACAATGCCCGAATACTCACTCCATAAGGAAATAAACCCACCATAGAATTGTTCAATGGACAAGTTACCTTGGTTGTAGTTTGCGATCTCCAACTCTAACTGAAATCTTCGAGCATTGTTGTCTTGATTGTAGATAAGCTTCAGATACTCCCACATCTGTTTAGCAGTTGTGAAGGAACGAAGGTTATTCACCATGTGAGGCTCAATAGATCCCAACAGCTAAGACACAACTCTTGCATCTTTGCTTTCCCATTGAGCAAGTTCTGTTCCACTGGCAGGGGCTTGACTTGTGCCATCTATATGGTTCCACAACTCCTTCCCTTTCACATACATCTTAAATTGAAATTCCCAAGCCAAGTAATTTTTTCCATTAAAACGCACAATAGCATTTTTGTTTTCTTTGGTCATCATGATTTTTTTTTTCAAAGAGAAAAAATTCTGGAAAGAATTCAGGTAACCTGCAACACCCGAATTTACCTTCTGTTGATTGAAAAGAAGCCCAGAAAACTTGCACCATAATAACCAGAAAATACTCAATTCACCAGGTATGAATGAGCCTTGAAAAAAAATCTGCAATTGATACCTTCAAACTCCCGACGTAAAGCTGCCAAGAACATCCAGAAATCTCCCAAAAAAAAAAAAAAAAACCCACCACCAAGAAGCCACTAAATGACTAGAAACCAGAAAAAAAAAAACTCGAAGGGGGAACCAAGAGACTACAAGATGCAGCAGAGAATTTTTTTTTTTTTTTAGAAAAATAGCTCTGATACCATATCAATTTGTCTGAATGCCTCCAGCCCTTGAGACTTTTCATATATATATATATATATAAAACTGTGCAACAGAATTTTCTGCTTATTACAACAATATTCTTTCTCAATTCCACTAATTGCGACTAAGATATCCTCTCAATCTTCAATCTGTACACCTATTGCTCAATCTACTTTAGGAAAGCTAACTATACAAAATAATGGTAATAAAGAGATAATAAGCATAAACCACAGGCCTTAATGGGCTTTAGCTACAGGCTTGGGCTTTAACAATGTTTGCCTCAACGGATTTTAGAGGTCTAGTTGGAATAGATTCATGCATTGAGAAAGTTAAATCATTATTGTGCTTGGAAAATTTAGACTTCCGAGTTGTTGGAATTTGGGGCATGGGTGGTGTAGGTAAAACAACCCTAGCTGGAGCTGTTTTCGACCAAATTTCTTGTCAGTTTGATGGTGGTTGTTGTTTCGTAGCAGATATTAGGGAAGTATCACAAAATTGTGGTGGATTAGTTCGTCTGGAGATAAAGTTGTTTCTCAAATACTAGGGGAAAATCTAAACTTAGGCACTCCCAATATACCCCCATTAGTTAAGCGAAAGCTCCAACACAAAAAGGTTTTCATTGTTCTTGATTATGTGAATAGTTTGAAACAATTGGAAATCTTGGCAGGAGGGCTTCATCGATTTGGTCCCGGAAGTAGAATTATCATAACAACTAGAGATAAACAATTACTTAATTTTGTAGCGGCGTATAACATATATGAGGCTGAGGCCCCGGACAAGCATGAAACTCTTCAACTTTTTTGTAATTGTGCCTTTAAAGAAGATCATGTTCCAAAATATCTTATGGTGTTTGTTCATAGGGCAGTACATTATGCCAAAGGCAATCCTTTAGCTCTTAAAGTGTTGGGTTCATCCCTGTTCCAGAATCATTCAACAGTCCAGGGGAACGTACTAGGTTGCACAAACATGAGGATGTTTTCGCATACTAAGGAGAAATACTGTAAGTGCATAATATATTTGGTTTTGTTTCTTGTATTAGATGTCATAAATTTTAGAAAGCTTTAATGTTATTACATTTCATAACTTATTCTTAACTTTTTGTCTGTAAGGGAACTGAATCAGTTAAAGGCATACTCCTAGATATGTCTAAAATAAAGAATATAGATTTGAATGCCTAAGCCTTTGAGAAAATGTACAATCTTAGATTTCTCAATCTCTGCAATTGGAACTTCCCTATGGTCTAGACTATCTTCCGGATGGATTGAGGTATTTCCATTGGCGTGGGTATCCTTTGAATGTACTACCATTGAAATTAAGTCCAGATCACCTAGTTGAACTCAATCTTTTTTATAGCAAGGTTGAACAACTGTGGGAAGGCAAACAGGTAAATTTTACATGATAGTATAAACTTCATTCTTTGAATATATATATACTTCGTGTAGTTAACATATGATTAATTACCTATTCCAATCATGTTACTATATTTTGTTACAGCATGTCCTGATGTTAAGAAGGCTTATTCTTGGACTGTCTCGGCACCTGACTAGGATCCCAGATCTCTCAAGTTCTCCATATCTTGAGGTTATAGATCTTACAGATTGCAAAAACTTGCTTGACATTAGCTGCTCTATTCAGCATCTCAACAACCTTCATGATCTGCGTCTCGAGGGTTGTAAAAGTCATAGAAGCTTTTCAAGTGACATTCATTTTGAATCTCTTAGGAATCTTGATCTCTCTTTGTGCAGTAGTGTCATGAAGTTTCCACAGATTTCGGGTAATATAGAGATGTTAAGTTTAAAAGGGACCGAAATAGAAGAAGTTCCCTCATCAATTGAGAGTCTAAGTAAGCTTTTTTTGTTAGATCTTTCAGACTGTACAAGGCTCAAGCATTTTCAACCAACATTTGTAAATTGAAATCTCTTCGTACTCTATTACTTAAGAATTGCTCCAAACTTGAGAGTTTCCCAGACATTTCGGAGACAATGGAATGTATGGAAATTCTTGATTTATCTGGAATAAAAATTAAAGAGCTACCTCATTCGATTGAACGTCTGAATGAGCTTTGGTGTTTATCATTGAATTGTTGCAAAAATCTGGAGAAGTTTCCAAGTAGTATATGTAATTTAACATCTCTGATGGACTTCAATCTTTCTGATTGTCCAAAACTGGACAAATTGCCCAAGAACAATGCCTTTTTATCTTCATGAGAAAAACTAGCTCTATGAGGAAATAATTTCTCGAGTCTACCAAAAAGCATCAAGCAACTTTCTAACTTAAGAGAGCTTTGGTTAAATGATTGCTATAAGCTTCAATCCTTAACGGTGCTTCCATTAGGTCTGAAGTATTTAGAAGTAGAAAATTGTGAGCAGCTTCAGTCATTACCAGATGCGTCCAGTTTTGCAGAATTAGTAACATCAGCACACAGCATTAGTGGAGGTTTAAATCTAAATTTCATCTTTACTAATTGCCTGAAGCTTAGTCAGAAAGCATCTAGCAACATTTTGGCAGAGTTACTGCCAATAATAAAGCGTATGGCAACGACAGAAAAGGTTGCTTTTCTCTTACTCCACCCCATTCTCTCTCTCTCTCTCTCTCTCTCTCTCTCACTATCTTGTTCATTAGATTTGATCATCATTTTCATGTGACAGGAGTATCAAAAGGAGGTTAGTATTGGCATCTGTTATCCCGGAAATGAAATTCCTGGTTGGTTCAGCTATCAAAGTTGTGGATCTTCGATAAATATTCAACTGCCTCAGCTTAATGGTTGTAATCGTAAGATCCTAGGTCTTGCTTTATGTGTTGTTATTCCATTTAAAGAGTATTGTTTTAATGACAGTCATCCCCTTATGGTTCCTTATGAGTGTTGTGCCAATTCTGGAACCGTTTATGGTCGCTGTTTTAAATTTAGAGGCTATTTGACTGTTCGTGGTGATAGAGTGTATAAAGACGGAATATCCATCGACTTGGATCATGTGGTATTAGGGTATCGTGGTTGTTCAAATGTTAAGCTACTTGAGGATGACTCTGCAACTTGTTCAGTAAAGTTTGAGACTCCAGATGAAGGCCAAAACTGTAATGTGAAATGTTGTGGAGTGTGTCCAGTATATGCAGATCGTGAAATAATCCAACCCGGCATTTATGTTGGGAAATTTGGTTCCACCAATCAATTTTCTGGGGAAACAATGGTAGAAGGACACATTGAAAAAATGGAACATCATCGAAAACGTAAATCAGCACTGTGAAGAAATGAATTTGCATCTGTTTGATACAAACACAGACGTGTTTGTATAAAGGCTTGAGAGAGTTTATTAAGAGAGAAAAGAATCTGTAAGTGCAAAGAACTTCATTTCATTAATTGAAGAAAAAATTACAACTGTCAGTATTTATACTCTCAATAATCAGAAGAAATAAAAATGATTCTTCCCTAAACAGAATCAAAACTAACTTAACAACTTCTCCTGAATTTAAGGAGAGCCCTTAGATTATCCACATAGGAAAACACTATCATTAGATCAAGTTATCTCCAATCTAACTTCTTACTTGACTGATGAAAGTCTTGATACTTAGAGGGTCTCCTAACCACAGCAAGTAGAGTGGTGCTCTGCACCTGATGATTGTTGCTGTTGAGTCTGTTATCTTTGTTGACAGGAGAAGTTGAAGCTTGAGGTGAAGTCTCAAGCCGAGACTTATCATACTGATTCACAAGCACACTTTATCGACAACAAAGTCTCTCTTCTTCATCTTACTTTGCTTAAAGGAGTTGATGTATTGCACTGCTACTGTTGGAGTTTCCTTGTTTGTCTCTTTGGCGGACTTTGTGTTTTTGGGCTGCTGGGACTTCTTGTGCTTCACCTGTCAACTCGTTGTGAAATTTATTTGTCATATCATGTGCAAATTATGCAGGGTAAGTAATTCAAGCAACTGCGAGTCAATTATTCATATTAATGTTGTGTCTTTAACTTTAGTTTGGTCTGTCGAACTTGTTCTTCATCTATTCTAGAGATACCGCAAATGTTATTCCATTGTTTTGTTTTGTTTCTAATGTTATCTTTTTCAAAATTTGGCAACAGTCTAAAAAATTTGAGCACTGCCTCTACTAGTCTGAAAAATCGGGTGTGATACGAGATCATATTGACTATCCGAGATTATAGGGTCCGGTACAAATCCTCAGTTCAAGAGCTTGGTGAACAGTAAATGCCTATTATTGTCAACTATGTACTTAGTGCACAGCTATATCATCCTTGTTTAAGCTTTTATGGCTTCATGGTTGTGTGTAGTTCCCAGCATTACATGGAGATTTTCAAAGAGAAAAATTCTTTAAGACCAGTAATTTTTTTAATTTTTAATTTTCTCTATCATCTAATGAACCATTGTTTTTGACAAAGAGAGAAATACGCAATCCATTGTTTTTGGAGCAGACTGCACAGTTCTTGGAACCAATTCATGGTTCATTGTTTTGAGTTTCGCTCAGAATCTTTCTTCTTTTTTGGTACAGTTAGCTTTGTCATTTCTGTGGTATTTTATTGGTTGATGATGCTGTCCTTTGAATATGTCTGGTGTTGTTATGCAGTGGATTTGCTGTGGTGAGGTAGTTACTGTCATTCTCTGCAGACAGGTTTACAAAGTGACTTGTTTTTCTGAGATGCCCAAACTTTTTGTATCTTCAGTTTGACCTCTTTCTTTAACCGACACTAACCGAAATTAACCGATGCTAACAGCCCTTAACAGAGACCTGCAATCTGATTTTTGTAGTTGAATTGAATGATATGTATTAAACTCACTTCAATAGAGCTCTGTGGTTTCTTCAGTTTGTAGTTGTAAACTACGTTGAGTATCTTTGTAATTTCTGAAAATAGCAAATCCAAAAATCATTTTATTTATTTAAGATATCACTTTTCAATGAAATATGGGCATCACAAGAAATTTCAAGATTCAATTATTAGAATAATGCAGTCAATCTAAAAGAAAAACACATGAAGAGATTATATAATATCTATGATAATGCACATAGAACCAAATATAATTTGAAATTAGATTAGCAAAGAAAATGAGACTGTAGTTATAAATTATAAATTTAAATATTTGAAGTCAGAGAGACTATTTAGAGAATTTTACTGACGATGCATCCATTCAAAGAAAACACCACTGAATACAAAGAGACAAATCATTCTACTGGAGCTTAAGTCTTCAACTAAAATTTTCAATCTCATGATAATTAGTTAGAGCATCAATAATAGAATTACCTTCACGAAAAATAGTTAAAACGAACGCATTTCAGAAATTTTCTTCTGATAAGTCACTCATTTATTTTGAAGTTGCCAAAGAAGAATCAAAAACCTGAGTTTGAGAAACAAGAAAATACACTTGTAGAAAATACATACAAACAAGAAAATTGAATCAACAAGTAATTTCTAAGAAGAATTAAATATTACAATTCAACCAAAATTTACTATTTGAACATCTGCAGACCAAAGTTAGAGCAATATTTTTTAATAATAGACTTGGAGCCGTTGGAATTACTTACCCAGTATTTTTCCTTAAGTGCAAATTCTTTTCGGATTTGGTTCCAATCCCTCCTCATGATCATCTGATCTGCCCCTTCCACTTCCACTTGTTTCCGCGAAATCTTGATTCGTGGCATCAAATATCTCATTCGAAATGTTGGGCTCTGCATATATAGGCTGTACCCCACAACATTTCACTTTGCAATTATCCGAAGATGAAAACTTGAACTGGAGTGAACAAATTGTATAGTCATCCGTAGATAGCTTAACGAGATCTGCAAATTCATAGTAACTTAACACGACGTGATCCAATTCAATGGAAATTTTTTTTGAATGCCTTGGGTAACGATCAATGGAATACTCATTACATATAGTACTGTCCATCAACAGACGATCGCCATATTTGGTTTTATAGTAGCATTTACAATTGACGCAAACATCACATTCATAATCAATAAGTCTTTCCTCAAACTCAAGAACAACACATAAAGCAAATCCCACGAGCTTACGATTGCCCCAGCTATCAAGAGGCAGTTGAATATTTACAGAAGATCCAAAACTTTGATAGCTAAACCAGCTGGGAGTGTCCCTTCCAGGAAAACAAATATTGAAATTAAAAACCTTTTGTTCATGTCCCTGTAACATGAAAATCATGATTGTCCCTAATGAGTAAGAAAGATAGAGGAGTGGAGTAAGAGAGAAAGGACCTTTTATTGACAAATTATAGAGGAGTGGATTAAGAGAGAGATACCTTTTCCCGCTGAATTTTTAATACTGACTCCTTGAAAACATTGTTGCATACTTTCTTATCAAGCGTAACGCAATTGACAAAATTATATGCTAATGTTGTTCGATGAGACCTACATTCAATTGCTGAATCTGCAAAATGGTATGCGTCTGGTAATGATTGGAGCTGCTTGCAATCCATTGCTATCAAGCGTGACAGACCCAATGGAAGCTCTGGTAATGATTGAAGCATATTACATTTGCTTAAACAAAGCAGCCACAAGGAAGAAAGTTGCTTGATGCTTTTGGGTAGACTTTCAAAATCATTTCCACTTAGATACAATTCTTCCAATGAGGATAAACAGCCAATGTCTTCAGGGATTTCCGTCATATTACAGTCCACTAGAATTAGTTCTCTTAAGGAACGTAGTAAACCTGACATAGGAGGCAATGTTAAGCCTCTACATCCGGAACAATCCAATTCTTCAAGATTCTCCAAAGATGTCAAAGACGATGGTAGTTGATCTATGGCAGTTCTGTCAGCATCGAGACGCCACAAAGATTTTAAGTTCCCTAAGTTCTCTGGCAATTTGTCCAGCTTTGGACAATTAGAAGCATAGAGATCCCCTAGAGATCTCAAATTACAAATGCTACTTGGAAGCTTCTCAAGATTTTCACAGTTGGACAACTCTAATGTCCAAAGCCACTTCAGATTTTCAATCGAAGGGGGTAGCTCTTTAATTGCCGTTCCAGATAGATCAAGTTGTGTTAGACTTTCCATTATCTCCGAGATTTCTGGGAAAGTCTCAAGGTTGGAGCAACCCTTAAAAGATAGGGTTAGTAGTGATTTCAGTTTACAAATGTTGGGTGAAATATGCTTGAGCCTTTTACAATTTGAAAAAAACAAATTTGTAAGGTTCGTTGGACTCCCAATTGATGAGGGAATTTCTACTATTGCAGTCCCTTTCAAATACAAATCTGCAAGCTTCGTGAGACTCCCAAGTGATGAGGGAATTTCTTCTATTACAGTGTCACTCAAATCTATCGTCTCTATATTCCCTGCAATCTCTGGAAAGCTCCTCAACTTTTGACAATGACATAGAGACAAATAACGAAGGTTGTTGAAATGTTGGAAAGTTGAGCCACTTTCAAGCAAGTTTTTGCAATGATCGAGATCTATATACTCCAAATGTGGGGCATTTGAGAACTCTGGGATCTTAGTCAGATGCCGAGAATTAAAAAATTTAATCCTTTTTAATTTCGGGGCGTCCTGTAACAAAAAAAAATAGTAAATATGACAAGAATAAGTAATTAATTCTCTATGAACAAAATTATATTTAAAGAATTAATGAAATATTTTCTTAAATGAAAATTATACCATTTTTCCTTCCCAAAGTTGTTCAAGATTGCTATTACTAAGTTCAAGTTCAACAAGATTCTCTGGACTAAAACTCGATGGCAGAGCTTTAGAAGGATATCCGTCCCAACAAAGATACCTCAGTTCATCAGGAAGGTAACTTGGATCACACAATTTAGAGGTATGTTCAGTTGCATTGTAGAATTTTAGAAATCTAAGGTTCCACATTTTCTCAAAGACTTGAGGATTCACTTGTATATTCTTCATTTTGGACATATCCAAACATATGCCTTTAACCATTTCAGAACCCTTACAACAAAAAAAGAATTAAGTTAAAAATAGCAGTAGAGCATAAAAAGACATACCTTTTAAGAATTTTTATAGATTTTTTTTATTCATCGTATAATTTCTTAGGAACATCTAAAAGAATAAATAAAACAAGATTTCAGCTTGTAAAATGTAAGATGTAAAGAATAGGTTATGCAATAAGACACTAATAAAGCTTCCTCAAATGAATAGATAACTATTTAATTAATTAGGGGGTATCTAATATAATAAATGAAACAGAATTTATTAAGCACTTACCATATTTCTCCGGAGTACAAGACAAACATCCTCGTGATTGTGCAACCTACTACGTTTTCCTGGATTATGCAATGACTCTTGACAAACAAGTTCATGACCCATTTCTTGCAATAAATCATGCATATTGATTATGCCGTCTGATATCGTTACGAGACATTTGTCAACGAGGGAACTAAGTCCCATTTGCGCAGCAAAGTAACAGCCATCTAGTATCGTTGTGACAAAATCTTTACCTTGTCCTTTAAAAAAACAAGCAATGTCAAGAAATATATCCTTCTCTTCTTTGTCCAATCCATCATAACTGATTTTTAATATATTAAGAATTTTAGGATCCAAAATCTTATTTAACTTATTTAATGCACTTTTCCAATCTTCTGGGGTCTTGAGGTGCTGGGAGGAGGAACCCACCACTTTAAGAGCTAAAGGATTGCCTTTAGCATAATTTACTACCTTGTCAATGAACACCATAAGCTCATTACGAGGATTGTCTAGCTTGAAGGCATGCTTACAAAAGAGCTGATGAGCTTCATGATTGTCGAATGCCTCAACCTCATATATCTTGTTCACCCCATAATCATAAAGCACATGTCTCTCTCTAGTTGTTATAATGATTCTACTTCCTGGACCAAATCCGTCAAGCCCTTCTGTCAAAGTTTCTAATTGTTTCAAAGTATTCACATCATCTAAAACAATCAGAACTTTTATGCATTTGAGCTTGTCTCTGCTATATTGTGATATGCTTGGTGTGCCGAAGTCCACATAATTTTCCTCCAAAATTTTAGAAAGAACTTTTTTTTGAAGACGATGCAATCCATTAGGTCTTTTCGATTCCTCCCTAACATTTGCGATGAAATGGCGACAATCAAATTCACTACAAATCTGGTTGAAAACAGCATCGGCAATAGTTGTTTTTCCTATACCGCCCATGCCCCAAATTCCAACAATCTCAAAATTAGACTTCCCAATGCACAATAATGATTTAACTCGCTCAACGCGTAAATTTATTCCAATTAGGCCTTTTGAATCATTTGATGATGGCGATATATCTTTCAATTTCTTCAAAACATCTTTGATGATTTTATCTAGAAGTTTGGATTCAGGCCTACCAAATGTGAATAACAAGTCATTACAAGGGAGATGAAAAGAATCGCAAATGAAAAATAAAACAAGCTAAATTTTGAGAGAGAGCAATAGATGCTTTTGTGTTTTGCATAGTAAATGTATAAAATGAAAAGTACTTGAGATGAGATACTTAATTAAATGTTAATTAACAAATAGAAATCAATTAATTATAAACAAAATTAAATGTTGTAATTTATAATAAATGGATATAAAAACAGAGTTAGAATTACTACCTAATACTTGAGGAATTAAATCCAGCTAGCTTGGAAGCTTTAGTCAAGGCAGCTCTCCATTCTTGCTTCTCATCTTCAGATACATTTCCATGGTTGTTGACAAAAGCATCTTCAAAACTCCCTGTTTGTTTACTTACATGGGAGGTATCTACATGGTAGAAGACAGGTATAACAATTTGCCCATTTGTTTCCTTGCATTCAAGAATCTTTACAAGTTCACGCAAGCACCATTTGGACGAAGCATAATCTTTCGAGAAAATGACAACCGAGATCCTTGAATCTTCAATTGCCTTTGAAAGCGCTGGCCAGAGTTCATCGCCTCTGTTAAGGTTGTCATCAACGAAGAAGTCAATTTTTTCGCGAGACAGAGCTTTACAGAAATGACTTTTGAAACGGTCTCGAATATCTTTACCTCTGAAGTTGACGAAGAGATCATACTTTCCTCCATGGGTGGCGGTGGTGGAAGAAGATGAACAAGTTGATGATGAAGCGCCCATTGATGATGGATGAAAGCAAAGTTACAGAGCACAGAACAAGAGGTTTGTTTTTGCTTTTTTTGCTTTTGTTTTTTGAATGAAGAGAACAGAACAAGAGACTAATGAGAGAGAAGAAAAGGTTTGTTTTTTGCTTTTTTATATTTTAACACGACGGTCTTAAATTTATTTTAACAAGAGGAAATTTTTTTTTTTTAATGGGAAGTTAATTACTAGAGTCTCTCACAAAGAATTATCTAATCGTAATATTGTTTTTTACTGATAACTTATTCTACCACATTTTATGCATATTAAAAGTAATTACACTTTATTTATTAAATTAACAGTTAATTAACGCGGATTAAAAGAATGTTTACTTAATAAAATAAAATTTTTCTGAAAATGCAATTTTATCTAAATTCAAGAGAATTAGTGCAAACATAGAATCTATAACTATACATCAATGATGATTCGTAATTATTAAATTTTTATCAAAGGTTCAAATATATGTACATATATATGATTTCAAATTTTAAATTATAAAAGTTGAAAATATTAATTTCTTTTATAACTTTTTATTTTTTTAAAATACGTTACTAAACAGGTTAGGAGTTTATCGAGACCTGATGATATCAAACATTATATATACGGTTTAGATATTTACTTTCACAATACTTGAAAAAAAAAAAAAAAGCTCTTAGCATACACTTGCAAAGAGCGTATAGTGGAATCTCAATCCCACTATAAATGTAAAAAAGGAGATGCAGATCACTTGAACTAAAACGAGATGAGCTACTTATTTATATCTACAGTATCATATATATATATATATATATATATAAAAGGATCTCCATGTTTGAGAAAATTCCTGGAATCCATTTTTAGTTGTTGGATCAGAGAAAACTTGTAGTATACTGAATGCATTAATAAGTGATACAACCGACTTATTAATAACTTTTAGTGGCCGAATAAATCTGTCAGCTCACCTCTCTTTTCCCACGGTCCTGTCTTTCATAAATTATAGCAATTCTAAATATTCCTATAATATTTTTATAAAATATTATTAAAATTTTCCCTATACTTTAATTTAATTTAAAAATATAAATTATTGGGCAAGTAGAGAATATGTCATTGAACTTTGTCGGGCTAGGCAGAGAATAATATATTATTAATTTTCGTTGGAATAATGTGTACTGGTCACAGTCACTTTGTAGGTTCCAAGAAATGGTGATGAAAATAATATCAATGCTGTTGAGTCAATCGTAGTTTTGCTTCCTGGAGTTGGAAATGCTCTTCTATTAATTACTTTCTTATGAATTTGGTAAAAAGAAACCACAACGAACAGAGATCATTTCCATTAACAACGTGGGACTTTAAATGCATTTCACAATCAACGAACACCCAAACATCTGCATTCTATTATACAGCTAAACCTCAGCTTCGAGTTGTAGCAGTAGAATTAAATTGACAAATCATACCATAATAGTACCTTTTGTATCCTACTTCCAAATCAATAATGCAGCAATTGGAGAATTGATTCACATTAATTATAATTTATCTCACTTACCATATGAATCAACTTATCAATTGATATATCGTTAATTGAGATAAAAGTTAAGATACAATGTGGAATATCTAGCATTATTCCTCTTGAAACAAAGCTCATACTATAAAAATTAGTTGTATCAATTTTTAGTTGAGTTCATCATATACATCGCTTCCATTTTGGCTGAAGAAGTCTCGTCGTACTAGCAAAACTGTCCCACAATTTGATGAATGGCTAAAAAGAATCTAAGCTCAGAAGAAAACTCAACAAATGATCAAAGGGAAAATGTGATCATGAATCGGCCAACCAGTGTAAATATTGCCCGCTTTGACCACGTAGCTCTCAGTTCTGGTTTAAAATTTTTCAAGCCAAAATATGTATACACTAGTGAAGAGCATTGGGGTAATACCAATCAACTAGTCCAAAAACAGATTCACCAGTGTTAGTATTCAACATAAGCAGGAAGCTTGCCCTGCAATCAAAGCATCCTGCACAGCTTCTACTGCTATAGCTCATCCAGCTACTGTCATGACTAAGGATGTTGTAGATGTAACATCCTAGGATTGCATTCCATCCATATCTGCCGGACTAGCAACAGCAGATCAACTCCCAAGATTTACGAGAGAAAATCTGTTAGGAATTGGTTAGGAGGTAGTTAATTTCTGTTAGTTGCTAGATTTTTGACTATGAAGCACGTTTATTGAGTGCTCTTATTCTTCTATATATACTCAGCTGAGTTGTTGATTATCATTTATGTAATTACACTTTTATAATAAAAGAGAATTCTCTCAAATTCATTCTCTAGCTATCAAGCTTTTCTTTCATTGTTAGTTTGTGATTCAAGTTCTTCTTGAATCTCAAGTTTATTGATAATAATAAATGAATACAATTTAATGAAAAATAAACTATTTATACTAGGTAGAATCATAATAATAATAATCCTAGGAAATAGAAATAAAGTTTAACTTCTAAAAGAAACAAATAAATCTTAAAAAAGAAATAAAAAAATCATGTGCAAAAACAGGTTTGGAAGTCCTACCTCACGCGTATCGCAACCTTGACCAGTGAATTGTCCACTTTCTATTTTTCTATTTTTCTTCCACTAAATTGTCCACTTGACCAATGAGTGTGGCGACCGTGGGTCGCGCCAAGGGGTCGCTGCACCCACTATCTCTCCTGCTAAAAAATATTCAACTCGACCAGTGGATATCGCAACTGCATGTCGCACCAAGGGTCGCTGTACCCACTGAATGGTTTTTCTCCAGCAAGCTTGTTTCTTCTCTCGCAAGTCTTTGGATCTTCTTACAGTCTCAACATTCCCCCGTTCTTGAACATCGCATATTGTTATGCCTTTTTGTACCCGTAAATATACGGAGTCAGCACAAATAATAAAGTGTGAATAAATTATCGTCTCCACATGAATATTCAGGTGTTGAGTACTAAAATTAATTAAGTCTATGTCTATTTGAAAAACCTGAACGTTTGTAAGAAGAAAATTAAAAATGAAAATACATAAACATAAAAACAATGCAAACGACCAATATGAGAGATTAGCTAGGGTATTTGAATTCACCTAATCCATCCAATTGAGTTTTATGAAAGCACATTATTACAATTTCATTATCAATGTTGATGATCGTGTTTGTCTAATTTAACGAACATATTCTCTCGAATTATGCCAGAGTTATTATTATACATCAATATCTATATCTCGATGATTATTTCATGTATAACAATTTATTAAGCATCATAAACACATATAATGATCACACAAGTAAATTAGCATATATCTATCTAATTCTACTTATGGTAGACATTACATCGAACACGTTGTGTGTGTCATGCATAACAGAACTAATAAATCAACTAAATGCATGCCATTACATTCAAAAGCATTAAGATTAATAACATCACTTAAAAAATAATAATCAATCACAATAAATTAAACAATCAATTCATTCAATTATCAAGAAAAAGGATCCATCAAAACCCTAACTTACAAGTTTAAGTCATAATCAAGAAATTATAACTAAAAATGTATAACAATGATAAAAGAGAGATACAAGAATGAAAATCAAAGAAAGAAAGGGATAGAAAAACTCCTAGAATGTATGAACTCTCGTCCTCTTCCAATTGTGATTTCTTTTAGCTTTCACTTTCTCCTAAATCCAAGCTTGATGTTGAGAAGATGATTCAAGGATCGAATCCGCACCCTCTTGTCTCCAAGATGAACTTCCTTTCTCCATTTGCCTCTCATTTCCTCTATTCTTCTCCTCTTGGTCGAGTTTTCTAAGTCCCAGCCGAATTCCTTTTTGTTTCCTCTTCCATTTCTTTTTATAGCGAGCAGAATAGGGCAATTTTTCATCCGCCCGCTACTTGCGCAATTCGAGGGTCAAGTCGCAGGCTAAATCACGAGTGCCTCTGTCACTTTCTGCAATACACCGGCCACTAATTGCACAAGTCACGGGTCAAGTCGCGGGCTACGTCACGAGTGCCTCTGTCACTTTTTGCAATACACCGCCTGCTACTTGCACAAGTCGCGGGTCAAGTCGCGGCCCAAGTCGCGGAACTGCGCACTGATACGAAAATGAGCATAACTTCCTCTAGAAAACTCGGAATCACGAACCATAAAATTTGCCGGAAAGTAGACATCTAGACCTTTCCAGAAATATAAGGCTCATAACCTAGGGGCGGCCTCCGAAACATGACAGGTTTGCACTAATAAATCTTCAAATACTCAATTTAATCCACCAAAGCTTTTCAATTAAGCTCAAAACCTTATTACCTGTACACTAGATAAAAAACATTAAAAACAATCGATAATTACCCGGGAACGGAACAAAAGTAGGTAAAAATATATAAAGATGGAGGCCCATTTTTGATCAAGAAATGGAGCCAACACATATCTTTTCTTCTAATTGCGATACCTCAATATTGCAGATGGTTGAAGTATTACCTTGCCTTCTGATTCAGAAGGCAGCAAGTCACTCGCAATCAAACTAGGGTCCCCCACTTTCTTCTTCAACATCGTGACATGGAACATCAGATACAAACTAGAAGTTGGTGGTAACTCCAACCTATATGCCACCTCTCATATCCACTCTAACACCTTGAAGGGTCCATAGAACCTCTGTGACAGCTTCACATTGAATTTCTTTTTAAAGACTTCTAACTGTACGGCTAATGCTTAAGATACACAAACTCCCCTAGTTCAAACGATACATCCTGACGCCCTTGGTCGTAATACTTATTCATCTTCCCTTGAGCCTTCTCAAGCTCCTTATTCACCCCAGCCAGTATCTCATCCTTAGCTATCAACTCCCTCTCAACCTCATCATTTTGGGCTATACCTTTTTCATAAATGCTCAGCATCAGTGGTGGTCTACCAAACATCACTTTCAAAAGAACTTGTATTGATAGATGCAGAGTGAGAAGAGTTGTACCAGTACTCAGCCCAGGCAAGGTACTCCTTCTACCTATTTTGTTCCTCATGACAATAGCATCGCTGATACTGCTCCAAAGTCTGATTCAAAACTTTTGTTTGACCGTCAGTATGAGGGTGGTAGGATGAACTCGCCTTCAATTTACTGCCCTGCAAAGCAAAAAGTTCCTGCCAAAAAGAACTCATAAACAACTTCTCTCGGTCAGTCACAATGGTTCATGAAAACCCGTGCAATTTCACCACATTGCCTACAAAAGCCTTTGCCACACCGCTAGCTGTAAAAGGATGCTTTAATGGAATAAAATGGGCTCCCTTACTCAATCGATCCATCACTACCAAAATTGACTCGAACCCACCACTACTTGGTAATCCTTCAACGAAATCCATGGTCAAGTCTTCCCAAATCCTCTCTGGTATTGACAATGGTTGCATTAACCCCATCAGACGCCTTTGATCGTACTTAACTTTTTGGCACACATCACATTCCGCCATGAGTTTCTTCACCTCATTCTTAAGCCCTTCCCAGTAGAAGAAGTGCTTAACTCTTACGTACGTCCTCAACCACCCAAGTGACCCCCATCTTTACTATTATGAAAATGAGCATGGATTTCTTCTCTCAACCCCGGTACCCCTTGTACATACACATATGACTTGTAATTCAGCAACCCCTTTTTAAGGCTATACTTATCTACCCTACTTTCCCGGTTCTTAATCTTCTCACATATCTCTATAGCTCTAGCATCGAATTGCACCGCCTCTCTTATCCTGTTCCATATTCTCCATTCAGCCCTACTAAGAGCCATTAATTTCTGCTCCTTCTCCTCGTACACCAACGATAACATAGAGCTTCCCTCTTTTCTGGATAAGGCATCAGCCACTTTATTTTCATTACCGGGTTGGTAGATAATGTCATGCTCAAACCCCAGGAGCTTCACCATAAACTTCTGTTGCTCTGGGGTTACTATCTTATGCTCTAGCAAATGTCTCAAGGCCTGCTGATCTATAACAATGGTAAATTTCTTACCCAGTATATATGGTCTCTATATCTTCACCGCATGCACTACTGCTAATATCTCCCTCGCATAAGTACTCTAGGCCTTCTTCATGGATCCCAAGGCTTTGGAAATAAAAGCCAGGGGTTGCCTATCTTACACCAACACCGCCCCAATACCGACACCACTCGCATCGGTATATACTTCAAACGGTTTTCGAAGTTGGATAGTGCTAAGACAGGGGGTTTGAGTCATGGCTCGCTTCAACTTTTCAAAGGCACTCTTAATCTCATATGTCCGCTCGAACCCATCTTTCCTTAACATGGTTGTCAATAGCTTATCAATCAGCCCATAATTTTTCACAAACCGCCGGTAGTAACCTGGCAACCCCAGAAAACCTTTCAAGGCCGACACATCATTTGGTAATGGCCAATCCACTATAGTCTTCCGAGAATCCACTTCAACACCCAGCGCTGATATGATATGCCCAATATACTCCAACTCTTCCTGCACGAAATCACATTTGGACATTTTAATAAAAAATTGATGCTGCTCCAGAATGCCAAATACCAAATCTAATTGCTCAAAGTGCTCCTCCATCGATTTCGAATATATGAGGATGTCGTCAAAGAAGACCAAGACACATTTCCTTAAATACGGCCTGAAGATATTATTCATGACTGCTTGGAACATGGTCGGGGCGTTGCACAGCCCAAAAGGCATCACCAAATACTCGTATAACCCCGAATGCATTCTAAAAGCCGTTTTGTGCACATCCTCCTCTCGCATTCGAATTTGGTGATAACCAACCCGTAAATCCAATTTAGTGAAAACACAAGCTCCATGCAACTCATCAAACAACTCATCCATTGTCGGAATCGAGAACTTGTCTTTAATCATTGTCTCATTCAGTGCTTGGTAATCAGTGCAAATTCTTCATGTTCGGTCCTTCTTCCTTACAACACCAGGGATGAAAAGGGACTTTGACTTGGTCTGATCAACCCATTCTATAACATCTCATCAACTTGTCTCTCGATCTCTCCTTTTTGAAGGTGAGCATACCTGTAAGGAGACACTTGACTGGCTTGGTTTCATCCTTCAAACTGATACGGTGATTAAACTAGCGAGATGGTGGTAGACTAGTCAGCACTTCCAGGACTTGACTATGTTTTGCTACTACTACCCTTACTCTCTCAGGCAACCGTTGTAACTCGTTGTGCAGGTTCTCCTCACCCTTTTTCTTACTCTCCTCAAAAGATTTTTCAGCCACCCTTATCACTGCGAAGCACTGGACGCCTCCTTTGTATAGTCGTTCCATTAGGTGAGCCTCACACTGCTTAATATCTCTGGCAGACAAGGTTGTCCACGTTTTCATTTTTCCACCCAATTTAAACTTCATCGTCATGGTCTCGAAGTCTGTAGTCAATGTACTAATACTCCGCAACCACACATTGCTCAGAACTATGTCCACTTAAACTAAAGAAAAAACATACAGATCCGCCACAATCCGTACCCCTTGCACGTTCATTTTTACCTCTCGGACCACCTTTTCACACTTTAGCTTGTCCCCAATAGCCACCCATACATCAAACGGCTCTATGGTAGCTCTTCGCAATCCGATCTTCTTAATGATATTAGCATTGATAAAATTATGAGAGAAACCAGAATCTACAAGTAATGATACCTTAAATTTGCTAATCCATGCCATAAGCCCATCGTAAATGGAGTGGAAGCCCCTGACATGGCATTAAGCGACACTTCAGCCTCCCCGTCTTCAGTGCCCTTTTCGACCACTCTTAGTTCCTTGTCATCGACGGACTCACTATCCCTTCCGTCGCCATCCACATTAGTGTCACTCGAATCTAGTACAAAATAAAATTTATCAGTCTTGCACTTGTGATATTTGCCCCATTTATCGCCACATTTGAAATATAATCCCTTCTTTATTCTTTCTTGAACCTCCTCTGATGACAGCTTCCTCACATCTCCGCCCTCCTTCTTGAATCTGTCTCCATCAGCTTCCTTCTCTTTACCGGATATTTTTTTGGAACACCGGTTTAGAGAACTTGCTGCCATTACCTTCCTTAAAGGGTTTTCAATCATCATAATAGCTATCACCAAGGACCTCGGCGATCTTCATTGCTTCAACTAACCTGTTGGCCTGCTTCAACTTGACATCTCTTACCAAACAAGGTTTTAACCCTTCGATGAATCTGCCCACCAACGTTTCTTCGAGTCATCCTCTCACCAACCATAGTCTGCAATCGGCAAAACGCCTCAACATAGGCCTGCACCCTTCCTTCCTGTTTTAGTTTAGCCAAGCGACCGTGATGATTAGCTACTGGAGATGGTCCCCATTGAGCCATGAACTCCCTTTCGAACGCCGTTCATCCTATTCGCCTACAATCTTGGTCATATTGTGCTCTGATCCATCTACACCAATTGTTGGCCTTACCATCAAAGTAAATGCAAGTCGTGGAAACCCAGTCTTCCCCAGTCACGTCATAGACCCAAAAATAATGCTCTACCTTATCCAACTACTGATGCGGGTCACCTCCATTAAAATGAGGGAAGTCCATCTTTGGTTTTTTGGGTCCCCGACTATTATGCCTCTCATGACGTCTTTCACCATCAAACGCAGCATCCCGCCCCTGTGGTCCCCTTTGCTACTTATAAACAAACATACGGTCACGAGGTCTCCGGTCAAATCTTCGATTTTCCTCTTCAGAACCCTCGCACATCTCTGCTTCTGAATCCCTATCACGTAACCATCGTTCGATCACTAATGGTCCCGTTCTATACGCCCACCTAGCCTTACTTCACGGTTTCGTGTCGAATTAAGCTCGTCAACCTCAAAAAATCAGGCCCCATGCCTTGAGCCTTGTGATCTCCGTTCTTCTCCATGAGTCCAGTTCTCTCTCCTTGTTTTCAGTTAGCCTTCGTTCAATTCGCTCTAATGACTCTTGATAGGTCCTAGCCATATGCGTTAGAGACATGGTTAACTTTGCTATAGACTTGAACAACTGATCTTGATTCTCTTCTACGGCTTCAAACCGTTGCTTGTTAGGCTGCGACCCACTTCCTATTCATCTTTGTTTGCCATGGCTATTCCTTTTACATATATATATATATATATATATATATATATATATATATATATATATATATATATATATATATATATATATAGTCGCTGAACTAAAACCTCCCCGACAAACCCTAAAAACCTATCAATGAAAACACCAAATTGTTGAGGGCCTAGGTATAGATCGAACAATAAACCCTCACTTGCACCACAAACAACGCACACATATGATAGAACTAAGTTAGATCACCTTATTTAGGGATCACCAACCCTCTAGAACGCGAATTATTTAGCCCTTGTCCTAGTCTAAGCAATCATCGAGTACGAATTCCCAAGAATAGCAGATTAATCTAGAACTAAGATTATTAGCTTTAAAACTAGCTCAAGCTTAAAAAAGTCGAAAATAGAGAAAGATTCTCAAGTTTATTGATAATAATGAATGAATACAATCTAATAAAAAGCAAACTATTTATACTAGGTAGAATCCTAATAATAATAAGTCTAGCAAATAGAAATAAAGTTTAACTTCTAAAGGGAAACAAATAAAACTTAAATAGGAAATATAAATAATCCTGTGCAAAACATGTCTAGAAGTCCCGCCTCAAGCGTATCACAACCTGGGATCGCGACAGCGAGTCGCGACCTGGGTCGCGGTACTTACTGTCTTTTTTTCTATTTTTCTTCCACCAAATTATCCACTTGACCAGTAAGTGTGGCGACCGTTGGTTGCGATCACGCCAAGGGGTCAGAACACTTTACTTGGAGCCAAAACACCTTACTTGGAGCCAAAGTAGTCTCAAAACTATTCAACAATCTCCTCTTTTTAATGACACCACATTCACATTAGTTGAATTCTGTTTGGTTACTTTAGGAATACGAGACAAAACCTAACACTAGTAGCAATAGTAGCACACAAATTTCCAAGACAGCAAACTCAGGACAAAAAATGGTAAAAAGAAAATATATATAACCCCACTCAAATATTGGTTACCGTATAAACCTGGTCTAGTTCACTATTAAGAAACACAGTCTAGCAGAAACTCAAAACAATAAGCCACAACATCCGCAAGACTTGGGCGGATTTTTAATAAAAAAAATATCCACAGAAAGAATAGAAATTCAACAAATTATATAACAATGCCACTGTCATTCTGTCGCGCATCAAACGGGATCACAATGGTTTGGTAAACTTTAAAGAGACGATATAATCGAGTTCACGAATATACAGAGGATCATAATGATCATGACAACACCAGAAAAACAGGATTAGAAGCAGGATTAAAATAAGGACTGTCAAAATTTGAGAGATCCGCACAAATGAAGGCGGAGACGTTGATATTAGAAGCAGGAGAGTTAGATTATCCACCATTTTCAATCTATCAGCACCTCAGCAGCTCCTCCTGTTCTCAGATTCCTTTGACTAGCAAGCACCAAACCAAAAGGAAAAAAATTATAAACAAAATATAAGGGTCCATTCATGGAATTACCAGAAGTCCTATCTCTACGATAATTTTTTTACCTATGAAAGTATCTGTATATTACAACTCATGTATACAAAGACTTCATTTTTATTACTTTGAGCAATGAATATCATCCTGCATACTTTGCACATCAGACAACAGGCAAAGTTTCACAATAATGATATTCTAAAAGAAAAAAAATAATGTTAAAATTGTACTAGAAGTTACTACTAAACCATAGAAGAATAGACTTGCCAAATCCTAGTCTATGTTTAAGATAGAAAATAATATCAATAATCGACACGGTGTTGCTAGAAATTACTTAACCTGGCATATTTTGCACATGAGATGACAGGTAAGTTTCACAGCGAGTTGACAGTTGAAGCACAAGAAACAGCAGCATCCCAAAAACACAAAGTCCGCAAAATAGACAGAAAAGGAAAATCCAACAATAGCAGAGCCACAAGCCATCTTTGTAACGCAAAGTCCGATGAAATGGAACAACTTTCTTGTTAATGAAGAGTCTGAATTTCTTTTCTGGAACTGTCTTATGATCTGGTACCAAATCTTGATTGATGGAATTGCTTTTCTCATCGGAAATGCTAGTTTGGATTTTTTCGGGCTCTGTATATATTGGACATACCCCGCAATATTTCAGTCTGCAATTTTGGCTCATATCTATAAGCACGAATAAATCATCTTTTTTGGAAAACATAACTGTACAAGTTGTGAAGCCATCCATATGTAGCTTAACACGTGAATAGTCGTCATACCCTAATATGACGTGATCCGAGTCAATGAATATGCTGTCTTTATAATTTCTCCTAGCACGGACAGTCAATTTGCCTTTGAATGTAACCCGATCACCACAATCGGTTTGAAAACAGCACTCATAAGGGACCCCAACAGAAAATTCCCCAGTATAATAATATCCCTCAAATGCAATAACAGCGCATAAAGCAAATCCCAGGAACTTACGATTGGAGCAATTAAGTGGAGACAATTGAATAATTACAGAAGATACGTACCTTCGATAGCTGAACCACTCAGGAATTTTACTTCCAGGATAACAAATGCTGACACGAACCTCTTTTTGATACTTCTGTACATGATAACAAATCATAACTATTTAGAACTGAGAGATAATATGAGAGTCAGAGAAAGGAGCGGAGTAAGTAATAAACTTACCTTTCCTTCCGTCGCCATATGCTGAACTATTTGCAGTGCCTGTGCAAAAACATTGCTGAATGCTTTCTCATTAAGTTTCGGGCTATTAGTAAACATGAAATCTAAGTTTGTGAGACGTGAATTTCTCCAAGTGCTGCGTTCCGATGTTATGAATTCCGCGAATACGGATGTATTTGGCAATGACTGGAGCTGCTTGCAATTCATTGCTTCGAGAATGAGTAGATTTAGTGGAAGAACTGTCACAGATCGAAGCATATTGCAATCGTTTAGTAAAAGCGTTTCCAGCTTAGAAAGTTGTTTGATGCTTGTTGGTAGACCCTCAAAATTATTTCTGCATAGCTGTAACGTTTTCAATGAGGATAAACAGCCGATATCTTCTGGGATTTCTGTCAGGTGGCAGTTGTTTAAACATAGATCTTCCAGAGAGAATGATAAACCCGAAGAAGGACGAAATGCCAAACACTCTATTAGAGATCTCAAGCATGGTGTTGAAGATGGTGATTGACTTTCAACACCTCTGCCTGCTGTGAGATTATCCAGAGACTTTAAATTCCCCATGTTCACTGGCAACGTGTCCAGTCTTGAGCAATCAGAAAGATTGAACTCAAGTAGAGATGCTAAATTACGGATGCTACTTGGAAGCGTGTCAAGATTTTTGCAACCCCTCAAAAACAATCTCAAAAGACCATTAAGATGTTCTATCGAAAGGGGCAGCTCTTTAACTGCTGTTCCAGATAAATCTAGTGTTTCCAAGTGTTCCATTGTCTCCAAAATCTCTGGGAAATGCTCGAGTTGGGAGCAGTTCTTAAGAATTAGAAAACGAAGAGATTTCACTTTACAAATGCTGGTAGGAACATGCTTGAGCCTCGCACAATCTGAAAGGTCTAACAGCTTAAGCTTACTTAGACTCTCAACTGATGAGGGAACTTCTTCTACTTCAGACCCTTTTAAACTTAACATCTCTATATTCCCCGAAACCTGTGGAAACTTCTTGAGATTAATGCACAAAGAGAGATCAAGATTTTTTAGAGACTCAAAATGAACGTCTCTTGAAAAGCTTCCGAGACTTTCACAGCCCTCCAGACGCAAGTAATTAAGGTTGTTGAGATGTTGAATAGAAGAGCTAATGTCAACCAAGCTTCTGCAATCTACAAGATCTATAACCTCAAGATTCGGGGAACCTGAGAGGTCGGGGATCCTAGTCAGTTGCTGAGAGTGTCCAAGAATAAGCCTTTTCAACCTTGGGACATGCTGTAACAAAATTTAATATAAATGATTGGACTAGGTGATTAATTATATGCAAATATACAAAATATATTTTCAAAGAATGAAATGCATACTTATATGTAAATTATACCTTTTTGCCTTCCCAAAGTTTTTCAACATTGCTATCAAAAAGATCAAGTTCAACAAGGTTTTCCAGACTTAAATTTGTTGGCAGTACTCTAGAAGGATACCCGTGCCAATTTAGATACCTCAATCCATCTGGAAGAGAATTCAGACCACAGGGAAGATGCACTTTAGAGATATTTGTGGGATCTCCAAAACGTCGAGTCCAATCGTAGAGCTTGAGAAATCTAAGATTGCACATGTTCTCAAAGGCTTGAGAACTTAAATCTATATTCTTTATCTTAGACATGTCTAGGAGTATGCCTTTAACCGATTCAGTTCCCTTGCAACCAAAAAGTAAAGAATAAGTTATGACATAGATACACACAAAAGCTTCCAAAAATTCATACACACAGGACCATTTCATTGAAGACAAAATTTGATCAGGTTAATTCGTTAGTGAAAATCGATCTAATATAATAAACAGAACCAAATATATAAGGCACTTACAGTATTTCTCCTTAGTACTTGATAAACATCCTCATGGCCGTACAACCTACTACGTTCCCCTGGATTGTTGGAGGATTCTTGGCGAACAATTTCCCAACACATTTCTTGCAATAAATCATGCATCTCTATCTCGCTGGTTGATATTGTTATAAGAGATTTATCAACGAGAACACTAACTCCAGCTTGTGCAGAAAAGTAACTACTACTTAGTAGCTCAATTACATGATTTCTATACTCTCCTTTAAAGAAACACCCAATGTCAAGTAATATATTCTTCTCCTCACGATCTAGTGCATCATAACCAATTCTCAATATATTATGAATTTCAGGGTTAGGAATCTTATGTAACTTACGCAATGCACTTTCCCAATCTTGTTCGCCCTTCCGATACAGGGAGGAACCCAGAACTTTTAGTGCTAAAGGATTGCCTTTCGCATAGATTACCGCGCTGTGAGCTAACACCATAAGATCTTTGGGAATATGATCTTCTTTGAAGGCACAATTACAAAAAAGTTGAAGAGCTTCACATTTGTCCAGTGCCTCAACCTCGTATATGTTATTTGCCGCTACAAAATTAAGAAGCAGTTGCTTATCTCTAGTTGTGATGATAACTCTGCTTCCGGGACCAAATCGATGAAGCCCTCCTGCCAAGATTTCTAATTGTTTCAAACTACTCACATCATCAAGAACAATGAAAACCTTTTTGCTTTGGAGCCTTCGCTTAACTATTGGGGGTATATTGGGAGTGCCTAAGTTTAGATTTTCCCCTAATATCTTAGAAAGAACTTTATCCCTTAGATAAACCACTCCACCACAATTTTCTGATTCTTCTCTAACATTTGCAACGAAACAACAACAACCATCAAACTGACAAGAAATTTGGTTGAAAACAGCTCCAGCAATGGTTGTTTTACCTATACCACCCATTCCCCAAATTCCTACAACTCGGAAGTCTAATGTTTCCATGCCTAATAATGATTTAACTTTCTCAATGCGCGAAACTACTCCAACTAGACCTCTAAAATCAGTTGAGGCAAACATATCATTCAACTTCTTCAAAACATCTTTGACAATTTCGTCTACAAGTCTGGATTCAGGCCTACCAAATAAAACAATAAACAATCTTATAGCGTCTTATTTACATGATAGTTAGCAAAAATAGAAATTGAGACTTGTAGTAGTATTAGAACAAAAATTGGAATTACCTAGTAACAGAGGAATCCCACCCAGATAGATTGGATGCCTCAGTCAAAGCTTCTCTCCATGTCTGCAACTCTTCTTTAGATACTTGCTTATAATGCTTAGCAAAAGCATCCTTAAAGCTCCCAGTCTGCTTCCGTACATCCGATGGATTAACTTGGTAGAAAACAGGTATGACAATCTTCTTGTTCATTTTCTTGTACTTGATAATCTCTGCGAGCTCACGCAAGCACCCTTTTGAAGAAGCATAGTCTTTTGAGAAAATGACCACAGAAATCTTTGATTCTTCAGTTGTTCTCAAAAGGGCTGGTGAGGTTTTGTCTCCTCTCTTGAGTTTGTCATCATCATCAACAACGAAGGTCTCAATGTGTTTTTGAGACAAAGCACCACACAGATGGCTCTTGAAACTGTCACTAGCACTGTCTTCACCTCTGAAACTGAGGAACACATCGTACTTTCTTCCCTGGCTGTTGGTGGTGGTGGTGGTGGTGGTGGTGGAAGATGAACAAGTTGACGATGAAGCACCCATTCATCAGACCAAATACCAGACTTGATTATTGCACCAAAAGTTTTCTCTTTGTTGGTGAACAGAACAGTAGAGACTGATCACTTTGATGATAGTCTTTAGGAAAGTACTTGCAGGAAAATTTTAATTCCCAAAACGACAAGTATAAAGTATTTTATGGCATATTATGGAGCAAAGAATTAAAAAAAGATGAAAACATAGTTTTCATGTGGGTCACCATTGTCACCATAGTGACTGTCATATCAACTATGCATGCATGTGGAAAAGTTAATAAGAGCTGAGTGAGAGAGAGGATGGAAAGTCTTTTATTATTCATAACCTTTTTCGGTTGAGACACATTTTCTATGATGGGTTGATGACTCAAGTCAACCACCTATTGGATACTTACATTAAAATATTAATTAATTTCTTAATATATTTCATCATTTTTTTAACTAACCACCCCCTATTGGATACTTACACTTTTTTTAAAGTATTACATAGTGGGTGTGGGTCATACATTTTTAATGTGGATTAATAAATTATTTCTTTGGAAATCTGACCCAAGATAGTGTCAAAGGGTTTGACAGGATTCGGTACCATCTCACAATTTGTGAGTTTGTATTTTGTAGGTAGAAAAGAGAAAATATATCACTATTTAACGCCATCCGGTTCGGTTCAATAATAAAAATGTTTATTTATTCTAATAATATTTTAAATTTAAATTATCACTACCTTAAAAAAATTCTAAATGGCAAAAATTCACTTTATTATTGTTTCTTAAATTTCAAGCTGATTCCAAATGTGAACAAAAAAATGACCCTTCAAAAAATATTAAAAATGAACTGCCGACGTTTAGAAAAATTATTATGGTTTTTATTATATTTTTTATTTTAAAAAAAAAAGAAAAGGGTTGAGGTTCCAAAGCAGCATCCTAAAGGGTGTTGCTTTATTAAAGCTCAAACCAAATAACAAATGTAAGCAAAAACTGTCTCACAACTTGATGAAAGGCTAGAGAAAAAAAAAAATCTCCAAAATCTAAGCTCAGAAAAGCACTAACAAATAATCAAGTAAAAATACTTCAAAAAGAAAAATAAATGATCCAGATATGATCATGAATCGGACATCTAGTGTAGATATTGTCCACTTTCACCACATAGCTGTCAGTTTTGGATTCCGGCAAGATCATCAACACAGAAAAGAAACGAGAATCATCTGCATACAATTTCATAGCCAAACCTGAGTTTCCAGTAGCAGTAGCAGCAACGAACATTTACAAGACAGCAAGCTCAGGACAAAGAATGGTGAAAAGAAATTATATATAACCCACTCAAATACTAGTTACAGTATAAACATGGTCTAGTTCACTACTAAGAAACAGAGTTTTTAGAAGAAACTCAAAACAACAAGCACAACATCCGCATGACTTGGGAGGATTTTCGATTGAGAAAATACCCATGAAAGAAAGTTGTATAACAATGCCGCTGCAAATCTGTCGCAGGGATCAAAATGGTGTGGTAAACTTTAAACAGATGATATAATCAAGTTCACGAATATATTACAGGATCGTAATGTTTATGGCCACCAAAAGAAAAGGATCATAGAATATATACATACAGCTTCAAGAAGCACATAGTTGACAATAATAAACAAGTTCGCGATATGGTTTTTTATACCCAAAAATCTAACAACATTTCTACCGGTCACCAAATGCTTAAAATAGGACTACTGCTAGACCCTGCAACCTTGATTCAATACGATTAACACGTCAACAAGGGCAGTGATAATGGTAAAGGAAACAAAAATTAATGATTATTTATATATAGTTATACATCTATTCAAGTTCATGGTTATGCAAGTAGATAGAAGAGTGCTGATACTTCTATTCAAAACATTTTATATAGTGAGAACTTACAATGCTGGTCTCTTCATTATATCTTCTGCATATATGGTCTCTCTTTTCATCCGGAAGAATATCTAAATGACCACAAAGGGTTTAATAGTTGACGACAAATTTTTGCATTTTTGCTAAAAATCAACTGTTGATGAACACCAACTACTGAGTTATGCTAATTAATCACCAGCTAAGGACAAATAGTTGGCTCAAAAAAGCCACATGTTTGAACCAGAAGATTACAGTGAAGGGCTTTTATCATTATAATCTAGATTGAGGGCATTAATTAGATAAAACTTAACATATACGCTTTCTTTATTTACATAAAAGCATATCATATGGATACATTTTCTGTATAGAATTCATAAAAAATAGCTTTTGATAGAATAGAGATCAAGAAGATGATCACCTATCTTGTGAAAAGCAACAGAATATTGCTATATGTAAGGGTTTGAGGGATCCGTACAATTGAACACTGAGAGCTGGTAGTCAAGGCACAGCATGCTTTCGTACCATTTGTTGTCCAATTATCCACCATTTCCAATCTATAACATCCCAGTATCTCATGTTTCAGATACCATGAAAATTCACAGAAGAGGCAGAGTTAACAGAGAAGGGATGAGTTCCAAGTACTCCAATGCTCAGATTCTTCCGACTGATGCCAAATGAGAGGGAAAAAATAAAAAATGAAGCACAACAATGAAATAACATTTGTTGCATTATCAAAAGTCCCGTCTCTACAATATAATTGATCGAATGTTTATGGAGACTTGAATCATTACTTATATATATATGAGCAAAAATTGTTTCTTAGTTTCACAAAGTATAAGAAACTAGAAAAGCTCTAACAGGATTAAAGATAACTAAGAAACAAACCGATTGAAATACTAACATGAATTATAAGTTAGAAATTGTGGTACCTAATCTAACAGGACTAATGATAACTAAGAAAATAAAGCACTAAATAATCAAATTCTAATAAATAAAAAAATAATGTTAATTTTGTATAAATAATTAGTATGAACCATAGATTCATTAAAAATAGACTTGATAGAGCATTATAAAGACAGGATAATAGTATTAGTAACTGTCTTGGAGTTGCTTGAATTACCTACCTTGCATATTTTGCACATGAGATGACAGGTAAACTTCACAACGAGTTGACAGATGAAGCGCACAAGAAACCCCCGCAACCCAAAATATAAAATTCCGCAGAAGAGACAAAAGATGAAACTCCAACAATAGAAGAGCAACAAGCCAACTCTATTACGGAAAAAGCGATAGAAAGGAACAACTTTGTTGTCAATCAAGAGTGTCGATTTGCTTTCAACAACTATCTTAGGATGTGGATCCATTTCTTCAACATCAAATCTGCCACTTCCACTTCCACTTGTGTCAGTCTCATCTGAGAATGTCCTTGTTTCTGTGAGTTCTTCCCCATATAATGGACATACTGCACAATTTTTCACTTTGCAACCTTGTAAGGGCTGCCCGTCAAAATTTTGAGGGTAGAACTCAACTGTGAGAAAACCAGTGACATTCGAAAAGGGATAATACCCTTGTATGATATGATCCAAATAAATGGATATAGTGTGGTGCTGCTTTTGGGCATCACAGACGGTCAATGAGCCACAGAAATCAATTGTATCACCATAATTGCTCTTAAAGCTGACCCGAACACCACGACCATCATCACAATAATTCTCAAACGCAATCACAGTGCATAGAGCAAATCCCACCAGTTTACTATTATGACCAGGTAGTTGAATCGTTATTGAAGATCCAATTCTTTGATGGTTGAACCAGTTAGGAATAACACTTCCAGGTAAACAAATGCTTACGGGAAATGCTCTTTCATATTCCTGTAACATGAAAATCATAATTATTTTTAAAGAGCGAAAGAGAAATGAGAACGAGATACATAAAACCTTGCTAAAATACCTTAATGAAGTGTTCAGTTACTACTTCTGCCAATTCTGATGTATCTGGTAGTGATTGGAGTTGCTTGCAATTCACTGTTTCTAAAGATTGTAGACCTAATGGAAGCTTTGTTAATAACTGAAGCCTACTGCAGTTGTTTAACAAGAGCCTTCTCAACTTAGAAAGTTGCTCGATGCTTGCAGGTAGACTCTCAAAACTGTTTCCACATAGCTCTAAAAGTTCCAACGAGGATAAGCAACCAATACCTCCTCAAGACTGCAGTGATTTAATAATAGGCATTTTAAAGATACTAAATCCCTCAAGTTCTCCGGCAGTTTATCCAGTTTCGAGCAATTAGAAAGATCGAGATGACATAGAGATCTCAAACTACAGATGCTATTTGGAATGCTCCCACGACTTTCACAGCCCCTTAGACAGAGGAAACAGAGGTGGTCAAGATGTTGGATGGATGAGGGAATTACAGACAAATTTATGCAATCTTCGAGATTTATAACCTCAAGGCATGGGAAACATGAAAGGTCCGGGAGACTAGTCAGGTTCTGAGAGTGACTAAGAATAAGCAATTTTAAACGAGGAGCATCCTGTAATAAAGAATGTGTTAGTTATTTGTGAGCCACACAATACTTATTAAAAGAATAAAGCATATAACAAAAAGTTTATTTGTACCTTAAATCCTTCCCATAATTTTTCAAGTTTGCTATAGGGCAGGTTAAGTTCAACAAGATTCTCCATACTAAAATCTGTTGGCAATGTTGTCATAGGATACCCGTGCCAATGGAGGGACCTCAGTTCATCGGGAAGATAATTTAGGCCATGGGGAGCATGCACTTTGGAGATATGCACGGAGCGTCCAGAACATTGAGTTTGATAGTAGAATTTAAGAAATCTGAGATTGTACAATTTCTCAAAAGATTTGAGTACTTAGATATATATCCTCTATTTTGGACATGTCGAGAACTATCCCTTTAACTGCATCAGTTCCCTAACAACCAGAAGTGAATAACTAGTTATACATAGCATAAAAAAAAAATGCACGAAGACATACAATATGCCAAACAAAACAAAACCGATTATGAACTTACAGTATTTCTATTTAGCATGAAACAAACATCCTCGTGATTGTTCAATCTGCTGCGTTTGCCTGGGTAGCTTAAAGATTCTTCACAAACAAGGTCCCAACCCATCTCTTGGAGTAGATCATCCATTTCTATCTCATCCGTTTCTGATATAGTTATGAGTGACTTATCAATGAGAACACTCAATCCAAAATGTATAGACGAATAACAGTCATCTAGTATTTTTGTTACATAATTCCTATCCTTGCCTCTAAAGACAAAAGAAACATCGAGAAATATTTCCTTCTCTTCAAAATCTAGTCCATCATAACTATTTCTCAACAAATTACGAATTTCAGGATTGGGAATCTTTTTAAACTTATGCACTGTACTTTCCCATTCTCGTTTGGTCTTTTGGTAGAAGAACGAACCCAACATTTTAAGAGCCAATGGATTGCCTTTAGTATAATCAACTACCCTCTGATCAAACACCGCAAGATCTTTAGGAGGATGGTCTTGATCGACGGCATGTTTACAAAAGAGCTTAAAAGCTTCTTGGTCATCTAATGCCTTAACCTCGTATATGTCATGCACTCCACAATTAGAAAGTAATTGTTTGTCTCTAAATGTTATGATAATTCTACTTCCAAAACCAAATGTATCGATCCCTCCGGTCAAAACTTCTAGTTGTTTCAAGTTAGTCATATCATCCAAAACAACGAAGACCCTTTTGCTTTTGAACCTACGCTTTACAAATTCAGGCATATTGGGAGGCGAAACTTCAGACTTTCTTCATCTAACAATTTAGAAAAAACTTCCTCTTGTAAACGAGCTAGCCCTATTAGTAAATCTTAAATGTATATTTGACTATTAGGAAATGTTAGATGAGTGTTAGGTGTACTCTTGACTTTATGTAATGTTAGGTGAGTGTTAGGTGTAGTCTTGACTTTATGTAATGTTAGGTGAGTGTTTGTTGTACTCTTGACTTTATGTAATGTTAGGTGAGTGTTAGGTGAATATTAGGTGGGTGATAGACTTTATGTGTTATATCTTCATGTATATATACCTCATAAGATTAATGAAACAGATGTACATTTTTCCTCCATTACATTTTCTCTCACTTTCATCATTTTGCACATTTCTTTCATTATATTTTCAGACATTTTCATTATTTTACATGGTATCAGAGACAAGTTTCTGATCCGGACAACGTCTTGCACAGAATTTTCATCAAGCAACTTCAACAGCTTTCTTGTCTTCATCAATGATGAGTTCAAACCATGGTGCTGGTAATAAATACACTTATGCAAATGCGACAGGTCTGTATCCATTTTCCAATGCTTCAATTAATTCTGTATTTACAAAGTCATGGATTTTAGATAGTGGAGCCACCGATCATATCACTTCTGATTCCACACTTCTCACCAAAACACAATCATCATCCATACCTATTGTTAATTTACCAACAGGATCTACAGCATCAATCACTTCAACTGGCACTGTATCTTTTAATTCTAACATCACTTTAGATGATGTTTTATGTGCTCCTAGTTTTCGCTTAAATCTAATTTCTGTAAGCAAACTTACCTCTGCCCTAAACTGTTGTGCCATTTTCTTTCCCACCTTTTGTGTTCTACAGGACTTGGCTACGGGGAAGATGATTGGCTCGGGTAAACAACATGGTGGTCTCTATTACATGCCTCCCTTACAAAGGATGTCAACCTGTCATCAAATTTCACAGCCTTCCAATCTATGGCATATGCGTCTTGGACATCCATCACCATCTCGTCTTAAATTAGCTTCTTCCTTATTATCTTCAAACAATATTTCTTATGATAATAATTGCACTGTTTGTCCTATGGCAAAACAAACAAGACTTCCATTTCCATTAAGCTCCATATCAACTCATGCTCCATTTGATTTATTGTATTCTGATATCTGGGGTCCTCACAAAGTTCATACACACTCAGGGGCACGATTTTTTCTTACCATTGTAGATGACTTTACAATATGCACATGGATATTCCTTATGCAGCACAAGTCTGAAACTCAAAACATTTTGAAATCTTTTATTGATTTTGTTTACACTCAATTTCATGCATATGTCAAAGCAATTAGAGTAGACAATAGTTTTGAATTTTTATCTATGAAAAACTTTTTTAGACTTCATGGCATTGAATATCAACGCACTTGTGTTTACACCCCACAGTAAAATGGAGTCGTTGAAAGGAAACATCGTCATATTCTCACTGTGGCACGAGCACTACTTTTTCAATCCCATTTACCTTTACATTTTTGGGGTGAATGTGTTTTAACTGCAGTTTATCTCATTAACCGGTTGCCATCACCATTGCTCTAAAATAAAACACCTTTTGAAATGCTATATAGTCGCCCGCCATCACTTGATCACTTAAAGGTTTTTGGTTGTCTATGCTATGCATCTATTGTACATCCCATTCAAAAATTTGAACCTCATGCCAAGTGTTGCATCTTTGTTGGATATCCGACTAGGCAAAAGGGATACAAATTATATGACATGGAAACCAAGAAATTTTTTGTCAGTCGTGATGTCAAATTTCATGAATCCATTTTTCCTTTTTCATCTATCTCAACCCCATCCACTTCTGATTTTGTGGTGCCTAATTTTATATCTGAGACCACAGAAATGCAGTCTATCATACCACCATGCTCTTCTAACACCAATCCTCACCAATCCGAGCAAACAACATCTAATACACATGAACCCATCTCACCCACACCTGTTGTTCCCTCCAGCATTGATCAACCTTCCACAAACACACCAGATGCCGAAACCTTACCACCACTTTTAGACCCATCAAATATTCCTTCTGAAACTACTACCATTCCACCTCCGAGACAGTCAACACGGCCTAAGCGACCTCCGGCATGGCATAGAGACTTCCTAATGTCATCTCAGGCACATCAATCTACCTCTGCAGCAAGTCCAATACTAGGTACTCGATATCCACTCTCTAATTTTCTTTCATACTCACGTTTTTCACCTTCCCATTCTATTTTTCTAATTAACATCATAGATCACACTGAGTCTAAAAATTATGCTCAAGCTGTCCTTAATCCACATTGGCGACAAGCTATGAATACAGAATTAGAAGCATTGCAGCTCAACAACACATGGAGCTTAGTCCCTTTACCCATTGGCCATAAACCAATTGGTTGCAAATGGGTCTACAAAATCAAATACAAATCTGATGGCACCATTGAACGCTACAAAGCTCGTCTTGTTGCTAAAGGATACAATCAAGTTGAGGGCATTGACTATCAAGAAACATTTTCTCCAACAGCAAAGCTTACAACACTTCGTTGTCTTCTTACTGTCGCTGCTGCTCGCCATTGGCACATCCACCAATTGGACGTTCAAAATGCTTTCCTCCATGGCGACCTTCATGAAGTTGTCTACATGGAACCTCCACCTGGTCTTCGCCGACAGGGGGAGCACACTGTATGTCGGTTCAACAAGTCTCTTTATGGACTTAAACAAGCATCAAGAAATTGGTTTTCCACATTTTCAGATACTATCAGAAAGGCCGGCTATCAACAATCAAAGGCTGATTATTCCCTTTTCACCAAAACTC
The DNA here is from genome assembly GCA_003430845.1 of Xanthoceras sorbifolium. Taxonomy (NCBI): domain Eukaryota; kingdom Viridiplantae; phylum Streptophyta; class Magnoliopsida; order Sapindales; family Sapindaceae; genus Xanthoceras; species Xanthoceras sorbifolium. The sequence continues at coordinate 2,927,810 of CM010617.1, forward strand.
AAGGTACTTCTTTTACAGCAATTCTTATATATGTCGATGACATACTTCTCACAGGAAATGATCTACATGAAATGGAACGTCTCAAAAGATTCCTTCTTAAACGCTTCCGTATCAAAGATCTTGGAAACTTGAAGTACTTTCTCGGTATTGAATTTTCTCGCTCCAGAAAAGGCATTTTTAGGTCACAAAGAAAGTATGCGTTGGACATTTTACAAGATTCTGGACTCTTAAGCGCATGTCCCAACAATTTTCCAATGGAGCAGAATTTGAAACTTACTCCCACTGATGGAGCATTGCTAAATGATCCAACAAAGTACAGAAGACTAGTTGGCAGATTGATATATCTTACAGTGACCAGACCCGATATAGTTTATTCAGTTCGCACATTGAGCCAGTTCATGCAAGAACCTAGAATACCTCATTGGGACGCTGCCATTCGAATCCTCAAATACATCAAAGGTACACCTGGTCAGGGATTATTACTTCCCTCCATAAACAGTTTAACTTTGAAAGCTTTTTGTGATTCAGATTGGGGAGGTTGTCGTGCCACAAGAAGATCAGTTACGGGCTACTGTATTTTCCTTGGAAGTTCTCTCATATCATGGAAATCTAAGAAGCAAGCCAATGTCTTTAGATCATCAGCTGAGGCTGAATATCGAGCAATGGCTAACACATGTTTGGAGTTAACTTGGTTGCGTTACATACTACATGACCTAAAGGTTCCTCAAACAACTCCTGCATCATTATTTTGTGACAATCAGGCAGCTTTACACATTGCTGGGAATGCTGTCTTTCATGAGCGTACAAAGCACATTGAGATAGACTGTCATATAGTACGAGAAAAAGTACAAGCCGGAATAATCAATCCTTCTTTTGTTTCTTCACACTTGCAATTGGCTGATGTATTTACGAAGGCTTTAGGAAAGGATCAGTTTGTGAATTTACGTAACAAGTTGGGACTTCATGATATTCACTCTCCAACTTGAGGGGGAGTATTAGTAAATCTTAAATGTATATTTGACTATTAGGAAATGTTAGATGAGTGTTAGGTGTACTCTTGACTTTATGTAATGTTAGGTGAGTGTTAGGTGTAGTCTTGACTTTATGTAATGTTAGGTGAGTGTTTGTTGTACTCTTGACTTTATGTAATGTTAGGTGAGTGTTAGGTGAATATTAGGTGGGTGATAGACTTTATGTGTTATATCTTCATGTATATATACCTCATAAGATTAATGAAACAGATGTACATTTTTCCTCCATTACATTTTCTCTCACTTTCATCATTTTGCACATTTCTTTCATTATATTTTCAGACATTTTCATTATTTTACAAGCCCACCACACTTTTCCGATTCTTCCCTCACATTTCCAATGAAACAACACCCTTCAAATTCACTAGAAACTCGGTCAAAAACAGCCTCAGCAAGGGTTGTTTTACCTATACCACCCATAGCCCAAATCCCCACTACTTGAAAATCCGACATCCCAATGCGTAACAACGATTTAACTTTCTCAATGCGTGAATCTATCCCAACTAGACTTTTTGAATCACTTAAGGGCGATATATCATTCAATTTGTTCAGAACATCTTTGACAATTTCCTCTACAAGTCTAGCCTCAGGCCTACCAAAAATGTAAAAGAAACAAACAATAAACACTTCAATTAAAATGAATCACAACCCAAGTAAACAAATATCAGTACAAAACTAACTTTATCTTCATTGACTTGTAAATGGGACTTACTTTGTTATAGAGGAGTCCCACCCAGATAGATTAGATGCATCAGTCAAAGCATCTCTCCATGTCTGCAACTCTTCTCGAGACACTTGTTCGTTATGCTTTGCAAAAGAGTCCTTAAAGCTACCAGTTTGCTTCCGTACATCGGATGGATTTACACGGTAGAAGACAGGTATGACAATCTGCTTGTTCAATCTCTGGTACCTCATAATCTCCGCAAGCTCGCGCAAGCACCATTTGGAGGAAGCATAGTCTTTGGAGAAAATGACTACGGAGATCTTCGACTCTTCAATAGCTCTTAAAAGGGCAGGTGAGATTTCGTCTCCTCTAACGAGCCTGTCATCAACGAACGTCTCGATGTGCTGCTGAGACAGAGCACGAAAGAGATGGCTTTTGATGTTGTCGCGGGTGTCTTCGCCTCTGAAACTGATGAATACATCGTACTTCCCTTCATGGCTGGTGGCGGTGGCGGTGGAGGGGGCGGTGGCGGTGGTGGAAATGGAAGAAGAAGAAGAAGAAGCTGATTGTGAAGCACCCAAGAAAATTCGAAGATTCTTACAGTGGTGAAGTATAAGATATACTTATATTTTGCATGGTCCACGCGGTTTCTCTTTAAAGAATGGAAAAGCTAAACATTTTAACGTGTGGAAGAGCTAATTACTCACTTATTGTTATAATATGTGGTGATAGAATAATTTTATTATGATATAAAGTAATGAAGTAAGAGTGAATGAGAAAAGAATTTAATATACCAAAAACGAGAGTTGGTTATCTTAAGAGTTTAGAAAAATTTTTCTCTATTATTTCAACAAGAATTGACTCATATTTATAGTCATTCTTGCCTCACCTACTTCAATCCACTCAACCAATAATTTAATAAGTTATTGATTGATAATTATGATGGAATCCACTATTTACAACATGATTAATATGGTGGATATCCACCATTTACAATACTCCCCCTTAGATGTACACCATTTTAAAGTAAATATGTTAGTAAACAATACAATGATCTTCTGGATTATAAATTGTATTTGATGCGTTTAAACTGCCTCATTAAAAACCTTACCGGTAAAATCCAGTGGGATAAAATCTAGTCGAAGGGAAAAAGAGTGCAGTACACATGTATTGTTATCTTCAAAAATCTACTCCCCCTGATAAAAATTAATTCTGTAGTTTACAAAACCGACGCATGTCAATGCCATATACTAATTTCTCAAATGTTGACGTCGGTAATGATTTAGTAAACAGATCTGCAAGATTATCTGTAGACCGTATCTGCTTTACATCAATCTGTCGACTTTGTTAAAGTTCATGAGTATAGAAGAATTTTGGAGAAATATACTTAGTTCTATCTCCTTTGATATATCCTCCTCTTATCTGAGCAATACAAGTTGTATTATCTTCAAATATTGGTGTCTGTATTTCCTTGGATGATGAAAATCCGCATGTACTTCGAATATGATGAATAATAGAATTTAGTCAAACACATTCTCGACTTGTTTCATGAAGTACAAGGATCTTCGAATGATTGGAGGATGTAGCAACAAGACTCTGCTTTATGGATCGCCAGGAGATTGCTGTGCCATTATAGGTAAAAACATATCCCGTTTGTGAACGAGTTTTATGGGGATCAGATAAATATCCAGCATCAGCATAACCAATTAAACCTGAAAAATTGTTAGACACATAAAATAATCTCAAGTCTATTGTACCATGAAAGTAACAAAAAATATGTTTGATTCCATTCCAATGTCTTCGAGTTGGTGCTGAACTGAATCTTGCCAATAAATTTACTGCAAATGCAATATCAGGTCTAGTACATTGTGCAAGATATAATAGAGCACCAATTGTATTTAGATATGGTATTTCGGGACCAAGTATCTTTTCATCATCTTCTTTAGGCCGGAATGGATCCTTTTTAGGATCAAGAGATCTAACAACCATAGGAGTACTTAATGGATGAGCATTGTCCATATTAAATTTTTTCAGAATCTTTTCAACATATGCCGATTGATGAACAAGTATTCAATTTGGTTTATACTCGATGTCCAGGGTGAGATAATACTTTGTTTTGCCCAAGTCTTTCATTTCAAATTCCCTTTTTAAATATTCAGCAGTTTTCAGGAGCTCTTCAGGAGTTCCAATTAAATTCATATCATTAACATATACTGCTACAATAGCAACTCCATATTCATAATTCTTTATAAAAACACATGGACATACTAGATCAATAATATACCCTTCGTTAATCAGATATTGACTAAGACGGTTATACCACATCCGTCCAGATTGTTTTAATCCATACAATAATCTTTGCAACTTTATCAAATACAAATTACGAGATCTTGATTTATATGCTTCTGGCATTTTAAATCCTTCAGGAATTTTCATATAGATATCTGAATCGAGTGACCCATATAAATAAGCAGTCACTACGTCCATTAGACGCATTTCAAGCTTTTCTGAAACAGCCATACTTAATAAAAATCAAAATGTTATTGTATCCATCACTAGTGAATACGTTTCATCAAAATCAATACCAGATCTCTGCGAGAAATCTTGTGCTACGAGTCGTGCCTTATATCTTATGACTTCATTTTTCTCATTTCATTTTCGTACAAAAACTTATTTATATCCGACGGGTTTGACATCTTCAGGTGTCTATACTACAGGTCCAAATACTTCACATTTGGCTAAAGAATTTAATTCTGCTTGAATTGCTTCTTTCCATTTAGGCCAATCATGCCTTTGTCTACAATCATCAATAACATGAGGTTCATAATCATTATTAATAATTTCAGTAGCTACTGTGTAAGAAAATATATCATCGATGATTGTTTCTTCACGATTCCACATTTCTCTTGTATAATTTATGGATATTTCTTCATTTCCATTTTCTTGTCTCTCTTATGGGATTTCTGCCACTTCAAGGGCTTCTACCACTACAGGGGCTTCTGTCGCTTCAAAGACATCTAACTCTACTAGAGTTGATTCAGAGAAAGTGGATTTATTTGTAACTCTAGTTTTATCAAAATCCTGATAATTTACTTTCCTCTTTCGAGGAACTGTATCTTTTTATCCAAGTGGTCTGCCACGCTTCTGTCGTGCAACAGATGATTAAGTTGCTGTCAACTGTTTAGATCGTTCTTCTGGAACAATCACCCGCGCTGGTACATTAACAGCTGGTATATATGACTTTGTTACCCTATTAGCATCTGTAAATGCATCTGGTAACTGATTAGCAATTGTTTAAAGATGCACTATCTTCCGCACTTCATTCTCACACTGAGATGTGTATGGATCTAAATGGATCAAACTTGGAACCTTCCAAGAAAATTTCCGCTTCTCTTCAGGAGAAGTTTTTATTTCCCCGAAAGATGGAAAATTTGTCTCATCAAAATGACAATCCGCAAATCGTGCGGTAAAAATATCACTCGTTAAAGGTTCCAAATATCTAATGATTGATGGTGAGTCAAAACCAATATATATCCCTAAACGTCTTTGGGGTCCCATTTTAGTTCTTTGAGTTGGGGCAATTGGGACATATACAGCGCAACCAAATGTACATAAATGAGATATATTAGGTTGATGATCAAACACAAGTTGTAATGGTGAATACTGGTGATAAGCAGTAAGTCGAAGACGGATTAATGCAGCAGCATGTAAAATAGCATGTCCCCATATAGAACTTGGTAATTGTGTTCTTAATAATAAAGTTCTCGCAATTACTTGTAGGCGTTTGATAAATGATTCTACTAATCCGTTCTGGGTGTGCACATGTGGGACTAGATGTTCAACATCAATCCCCACTGCTTTTCAATACTAATAAAAAGTTTTGGATGTAAACTCACCAGCATTATCAAGGCATATTGATTTTATCGGATAATCTGGAAAATGTGCTCGAAGCCTAATAACCTGTGCAAGTAATCTGGCAAAAGCAATATTACGAGTAGATAATAAACAAACATGTGACCATCTTGCGGATGCATCAATTAGAACCATAAAATAGCGAAATGGTCCACTTGGTGGGTGAATAGGTTCACATATATCCCCCTGAATTCTTTGTAAGAATGATAGGGATTCAAAACCAATTTTAGGATAAGATGGTCTAGTTACTAATTTTCCTTGTGAACATGCAATACATATACTCTCATGTAACAATTGAATCTTCTGGTTCTTTAATGGATGTCCATGAGAATTTTCAATAATTCTACATATCATCGTAGATCCCGGGTGACCTAAGCAATCATGCCAAAGTATAAATATTTTGGATCTGAGAACTTCTGGTTTATAACTGCATAAATCTCTACATGTTTTATTATCGTATAATATAATCCATATGAGAAAGTACGTAACTTCTCTACAATGAGCTTTTGGCCCGAATCATGAAAAGTATTACATAGATATTCAACATTCTTTTCATTTATAGTCTTAATATGATATCCATTACGTCGTATATCTTTAAAACTAAGGAGATTTCTTCTGGATCTGCTAGAATATAAAGTATCATTGATATGTAATTTAGTACCATTTGGTAAAAATATTGTGGCTCTTCCGGAGCCTTCAATTAGATCTGTTTAACCTGATATGGTATTGACCTTTGTTTTGAGTAAATTCATACTCCAAAAATATTTCTGACTCTGTAGGATTGTATGTGTAGTTGCACTATCAGCAAGACATAAATCTCCGTCTTGTTTATCAATAGCATACATTTCATTTTCTAGATTCATATTTTCAAATCAAAGAAAAATCGTGTTAGATAACAAATTAATAATAATAATAATAATAATAACAAAATATATAAGGTCAATATGAAGCAAAGGTATATAAAGATATACATATATATATATATATATATATATTTTCAGTAAGTGCATAATTAATAAATATTCATCAAGTATTTGGGTGTATGATATGTACGACCCCAATATCCTTTCATTATACATTTAAAATAAACGTCTTTATTACTTTACATATTTATTATGTAAATTTTTGCCCTTGTCTTGTTATTATTATAAACATTCCACTTATGGAGAATTATCTTTGATATTATGGTGATTTAAGAATTAATAATCACCATAGCCCATAACCACGAATATGGCCATATCCAAAATTCCTGTATGTATTAGCATTCACTCCTGGGAATGTTGAGGAATTGGTCGAGTAGTAGAAATAACCACTTTTTTCTCAAGGTAATTATTTGTCTTTAATTTTTGCCACGGAACTTCTAATTCTATAATAATAATATACTGGATCTTCAGGTTTTAGATGTAATTCATCATCATATAATTGTACCCAAAAATGTAAAGTCCATCAAATCTTAATCCGTAAGATTTATTACATTCAGATATTCTAGATCTAAAAATCACATATAGAATCAGAAGTATATCAGTCCTACGGGACTGAAAATCACAAATGGAACCAGAGCTTCAGGTATGAGAACCATATATAGAATTAAAACTTCTGGTCTAATAATATTTGAATTTCCAATATATATATATATATATATATATATATATATATATATAAAACAAAATTAAACGTAATAAAATTTATAATAAAAATACATAAATAGTAAATAATATTGTATTTATATAGAATTAGATTTTTGTTTCATCCATCATGTTAAAATCAATTAGAAATCAACACTTGTACCTCCCTTTGGGTGTCAAACCATCTTGTTTATATATTATTCTCTTTATATATTTGTTTCAATGCAAACCGTGGTTCTAAGACTTGGAACCCACTATGGCCAAAGCTAAAATCTTAAGGGAATTTAGTAAAATTGTCCAAAAATAAGTCAACAATTGTAAAACTACCCAGGCTCCACTAATTTTTGTAACCTCTATCCAAAGCCTTTTTTTGGATAAAATTGCCCTTACTTTACATTGCCCACTCATCACTGTCTTCTTCTTCTTCTTCATCTAGTCAAGGTTTCTTCACCCGGTTCTCTCTTCTTCTCTTCTTCTCTTCTCTTCTTCACATTTTCTTATTTTTCCTCTCTTCTCTTCTCCATAAATCTCTTACCCAACCTAAGACAAGAAAATCTCATTTACATTTGACTCTATTTCACTATCTTCATCTTCATCTTCTTCACTTTCTTCTTCACCCGGTTATTCTCTTCTTCTCTTCTTTATATTTTTTTTTTCACCCGGTTCTCTTCTCTATAAATCTCTTACCCAACCTAAGACAAGAAAATCTCAAGTTATCTCTTGCAAATAAAAGAAGATCCATCTCACAAAGTTCTCTCTTCAAAAATTCCAAGGTTAGTGTTAAACTTTTTTTTTTAGTCAATGCACACTTTTATGGGTTTTGAATCAGTTGTAGGCATTTCACATTTGTTAATCCTCCATCAAAAAAATGAAGAACGAATTTTTATAAATTTTTTTTTCATCATGCCGGCCCGATGGGTAGGCATTTCACATTTGTTAATCCTCCATCAAAAAAATGAAGAACGAATTTTTATAAAAAAAATTTCATCATGCCGGTCTGATGGTTTTGGCCCGATGGTTTTTCATCGTTTTTAGCCCGATAGTTTTCATCATGTATTTTCATCGTGGCGGCCCAATGGTTTTTGTCCCTATGGTTTTTATCATGTATTTTTATCATGGCGGCCCGATGGTTTTGGCCTGATGGTTTTGGCCCGATGGTTTTTGTCCCGATGGTTTTCATCATGTATTTTCATCACTGCGGCCCGATGGCCTTCAAATTGTATTTTCATCACGGCGGCTCGATGGCCTTGGCCCGATGGTTTTCAAATTGTATTTTCATCATGGCAGCCCAATGGCCTTGGCCAGATGGTTTTCAAATAGTATTTTCATTATAGCGGCCCGATGGTTTTTGGCCCGATGGTTTTTGTTCATGCCAGCCCGACAGTTTTGATACTTTAATTGAATTTAAGTTTTATTTAATTTTTTTTTAATGCAAGAATGAGCATGGATGATGTGTAGTTGATAATTAACTGGGATAGACATTTGGTATGTGAATAAGGGGTTTATTGGTATGATGGCAAGAGATCAAAATGAGTGTTATTTCCAAGAGATGCAACTTTTGCTCAACTATTAGATAAAGTATATGCCGTCACTGGAATTGACAAAAACTGCTTTCGAGTCATTATAAAGACGGTTGCTCATACCATCCGCCCAAGCATACCTATAGAGATAAGTGATGATGATGATGTTGTAATATTATTACGTTAAAAGAATGTTGACCCTTTAGTTTGTATAACCATGTTTGAGATTGAGCATAGTGACCGACAATTGAAGCAGCAATGTTTTCCAGAGTCATCTAATCAACAACACCATCCTATCAATTTTCAGTTTCCTTTATCAAAGGGAAGTAACTACATTCGGGAGGGCTACACACCAAATTTAAATGATGCTACGGTTGATGATGAAGTTCAATTTGTTGATGATTTCAGTAACGAAGCCAGAGATAGTGAGAAGTCCCAAGATGTTCAGGGTGTTGGAAACAGTAATGAAGAGTTGGTTCAAGCCACGTCTGTAGTGTGTTCAATTAATGATGTTGAAGTTGCTTCGAGAGCTATGCCGATTCTGATTGCAAATGGGGAAGTCTTTGACAGTAAAAAAAAGTTGCACTCCCAACTAAGAAGGTACGCTGCTGCAAATCATTTCAATTTGAAAGCGTGGAAGTCGGATACTTCACGTTTTGAGGTACGTTGTGCTGTTGGAGAATGCAAATGGCGGCTACATGCATTAAAGGTTACAAACACTGATTTTTTTTAGATTACAAGATTTGACGACAAACACAGTTGCTCAATAGAGAAAAGGTTTTCATGGAATAGAAAGGCTAGTGCACAGTTTATTGGACAACATATCAAGGAGAAATTTCGTGATGGTCGTATCTACAGATCAAAGCAAATCATAAGAGATATCCAAAATGAATTGGGCATTACAGTAAATTACCACAAAGGATATCAGGCTAAACATATTGCTATGGAAGAGGTACACGGATCAGCTGAAGTTTCTTTTAGTATGTTACCTTATTATTGTCACATGTTAGAGGAAACAAACACAGGGACGATGACGAACATTAAGACTGATGATGAAAATAGGTTAATGTATATGTTCTTCTCCATGAAAGCGTGCATAGATGGTTTTAATGCTTCCATTAGACCAGTTATTGCAATTGATGCCACGTTTCTGAAGGGTTCATATGGTGGCATCTTGTTTGTCGCTATATATCAGGACGGGAATGACCAAATATTTCCTTTGGCATTTGGTGTTGCGGATTCTGAGAATGATGCTGCATGGAGTTGGTTTCTATCTTATCTGCATGATACCATTGGAGATGTTGAAGATCTTATTTTTGTATCTGATAGGAAAAACAGTATTGTCAAAGCTATTGTAACGGTTTTTCCAAATGCATACCACGGTGCTTGTTTCATGCATTTAGAACGAAATATGATTTCCATTTATAAGAACAAAGATCTTTCCATACCATTTTGGAAGGCAGCCAAGGCATACAGAGTTAATAATCACTCATTTTACATGTTACAGTTGTCCAGCATTAGTGTTGGAGCTCATCAGTATGTTGTTGATGTTGGAGAAGAGAGGTGGTCCCGAGCCTTTTGTCCGAGAAAAAGGTACAACATTATGACTACTAATATTGCTGAGTCGATGAATAATGCAGTGAAATATTTTCGAGAGTTACCTATTGTTGCTATGATTGATCGTATTCGAGATATGATGCAACGTTGGTTTCATGATCGACGTACAGTAGATGCTTCTTATGATACACAGTTGAAAGAAAGGGTTGAGGCACTTATTGGGTTTAGTGATGAATCTGCGTAACATATGAAGGTGTCCCCAATTGCATTGTACCAGTTTGAGGTGCACGATGGAAAACAGAATGGCATTGTTGATTTAGAAAACTGTACATGCAATTGTAGAGAATTCGATCTTGATCAGATTCCATGTGCACATGCTTTAGCTGCCATAAAATATAGAGGATTGCATTACACAACATTCACCTCACCCTACTACTCGACTGCTTATATGCTTTCAGCATACAGTGGTGAGATTCATCCAGTAGGCTATCAAGGTGACTGGTTGGTCTCAGCTGAGGTTGCAAATACAATTGTTCTTCCACCAGTTGCCCGACGCCCACCAGGTCAACCAAAGAAACAACGTATACCTTCGATTGGAGAAGAGATTGTATGCAGAAGGTATAGAAATTGTTGGCGCCATGGCCACAACAGCCAAACATACAAGAATCCTAAAGTAGCTGAACCATCTGGGTGATGAGGATATGCAAGATATGATGTTGATTTATTGATGATTTTCTGTTTTATTGTATGTAATTGCATTTTTATTTGGATTCATTACAGGAGATGGACAATATAATTAACATTATTATACAATTTGGAAGATATTATTGTACTATTTCAAATTGCTGTTTTGTTGTATGTAATTAACATTTTTATTTGGTTTTTGGAAGACATTTTAATCAATTAACTTATGAAAATTTTGCCAGAGTTTCCTCTGTTTTTCTAACTATCCAAAACCTGATTTACGAAATCTAGGCATTTAACAACATATGTATACACTTCAAATCACATTTCTGAATCATTTGCGCATCTTTCCGTTTGATGCGACTTTTCCAATCATTTTATCAAAGCAAACAAATTAACGTTTACAAAATTTACAATCATTTTCTGAATAATGTCAATGTTATTATTCAATAATCTATAAATTCTCAATAATCAATAATATTCACATAAATCAAAATTTCGAAAAAAGTACAGGTGATTCTTCATTGTCTAGCCGTGTAGAGCTTGCAAATATTTCAATGGACATTTTCTTCCTGAGAGCTTTCATTTACTTTGCATTGAAATTAAACTTCTGTCTGTGTGCAACAATGTATTCAACAAACACAAGGGTAAATGCACCACAGTGATCACTGCAATAATTTTAATATAATAACACAGTCAATTATTAAATCAATTAAAATAACAATCAATAAAAAAAATATAGAGTTCAATTTGACTTACACCCCGCGTTGTTGTGGAACAGTATCAGGGCCTAACCTTTTGCAAGCGAATGGAGTGACTTGTCCTTCTCTCCCCTTATGTTCAAAATAGCCTCCATTATACATAAGGGACGACAAAAGATGTGCTAGTGGGGAGACATATTGCTCCCGAAAAGACATATTACTCCCCTTATATTCAAAACTCATCGAGTCCCAACTGGCCGATGGTTTAGTTTCATCGGGCCACTGACATACAGTGGCCGGACGAAACAAAACCATCGGCCAGCCGTGGTCCGATGCCCAAAACACAAATTTCTAAACAAAACATCATAAGAAAAATCAATGAAGAAATGTTTTTCCTTACTTTCAATCGCTGTGGAATGTTACCACGGAAGAAGGAGACGATTTTGTTGCTGTGACCCGATAAAAAAATCATAGGGTCTCAGCTGGCTGATGGTTTTGTTTTATCGGGCCACTTAGACACAGTAAGCTGATGAAATAAAACCATCGGCCAGACATGGCCCGATACCCAAAACAATGATTTGTAAACAAATAATCAGAAGAAGAAATTTTTTCCTTACTTTGAATCACTGTGGAATGTTGCGGCGGAAGAAGAAGACGATTTTCTTGCTGTGGTCGAAGAAAAACGCGACTACGGCTGAAGCTGCTCTGGTGCAAACAAAGATGCGACGGACGAACAGAAGAACAGAACACAAACGAAGAAGACGAACAGCTCCGGCGATGAACAGCAGTTGAAATGAACAATAGTAAAAACAATTTGGTCAAAAAATGGTAAAGTGAAAACGTGAATACAGTGGGTCAAATGTAAAACTAAGGGCAATTTTGTTCAAAAAAAGGCTTCGGGTAGACGTTGCAAAAATTAGTGGAGCCTGAGTAGTTTTGCAATTGTTGACTTATTTTTGGGCAATTTTACTAAATTCCCAAATCTTAATTGAGGGAGTTCTAGCATGCCATGTAACATCCCGAATTTCGGATAATTAAATTTATATATGTGAAAATAAATTTTATGATTTCCAGGTGGACCAGATGGAACGGTTCAAAAATGAAGTATGAAAATTGAAAACCGAAGCAGTGAGCATCGCGACCTGGTCGCCGCAACCACAGGTCGCGATGGCTTGCTCGCGGTGAAAAACGCAATTTTTAGCAGTGAGCATCGCGACCAGTCACCGCGACCACAGGTCGTGATGAACTGCTCGCGATGAAAATGTCAAATTCTGGCAGTGAGCAACGCGACCACCAACGTGACCAAGGTACCGTGAGGTGTTCTCGCGACGAAGGCGGTGCAAACGCTCCAGTGAGTACCGCGACCTGGTGACACGACCACAGGTCGCGACGACGGTCGCAATGGCTAAAAAAATATAAAAAAAAAGTGGCTTCTCGCAGAAGCCAGAAAACAGCACAGAGAGAAGAGAGAGGCAGAGAGCGAGAAAGAAAAAGAAAGAAGAAGAAGAGGAAGAAGAAGAAGAAAAGAGAAAGGAAAGAGAGAAAAGGAAGTGTAGGTGAAGAGAAAGGGAAAGGAAAGGAAAAGAAAATCGTGGAATCGCGATTTGTCGAACGAAAAACGGATTCCAGGTTGGTGTACTTTCATTTTCGGAATCTTTACGAAAAGTATTTCATTATCGTTTTCGTTTTCGTTTTCGTTTTCGTTTTCGTTTCGTTTAATTTTTGTTTTCGTTTTCGATTTCGTTGAAATTTCTCGTTTTCAATTTTCGTATGAAAATTGTTTATTTTATATGAAAAAACGATGATTGATATATTTATTGTTGATTTTGGAATGATTTTATGATAGATCGTATTTTGATTGTGTTTTCGAATATTTCGATTTCGTTAAAAATACTTGACTTAGATTTTCGTATAACTATTGATTATTTTTCTTGAAGAGTATTGTGTGAATTGTATGTTTATTGAGCAACTATTGTTTACTGAGTAACTATTGTGAAATTTATTGTGAATCTAGTTCATCGGAAACGGCCCTAGAATACTTAGACATAGAAATGGATATAGGAGGTTGGTATACCAGCTGGGTTTTACTGAGCAGTACTGCGCCACTATTGATTTCTATTGATGATTATTATGTACCTCCTCATGGATTCGTCCAGAGGCAGGGAGACACGTACCTCCTCAGGATTCGTCCTGAGGGTTGGGAGTCACGTACCTTCCTAAGGATTCGTTCCTGGGATAGGGAGTTATGTACCTCTCTAGGTTCCGTACCCACAGTCCTAGAGTAGGGAGATACGTACCACTCTTAGGATTCGTCCTAGGGTGGGAGTTTGACCCATATTCCAGTCCTAGTATGTTGAGTATTCTAGAGGGCCATAATTGAATCGAATGTTTATAATTGCTTTTTGAAATCGATTTAATACGTGTGATTCAGTGTTTATCTTAAAGGATTGTAAACGAATTGTGTATTTCAGTGTTTATATTAAATTATTATTAAATGAATTGCGAAAACGAATTGAGTAAGAATATTGTTTAGTTGAGCTTCTGGTTTGATTTTGAAGTTAAATTGATTTGTAAATGATTAAAATTGAAGTATATATATATATGTTGTGATTGTTTCCTATTAAAGGTTATTATGATTTTTCATGATTGAGTTTAGTGTACACCCACTAAGCTATATGCTTAGCGCGTTAGTTTTGTTTCTAACGCGTAGGTACCAGGGATCCCGAAGAAGCCAAAGACTGAAGAGAGAGAGATTTGCTGACAGAGTCCCAGAGTTATCACAGTTGGGTAGCTATATTGTTGTTATATATATATATATTCTGAAAGCATGCATATACAGAGGATTTGTAAATATGTTTCGTAATATGTTTTGTAATTAATTAATTATGGATTCTGTCTTTCATTTTCAGAATGTTTGTAAATAAATTCTGAATCGTTTTATTTTATAAACTGTATTGGAAAGTCGCACTAAACGGCAGAGTGCGCAATTGTTTGAAAATGTGATATTGAAGTGTTGATATTGAATTTTGTATTTGAATTGTTTTGTGGAAAAACAGGTTTTGGAAAATCCGAAAAACAAACGGAACTCTGCCGAAATTTTTGGAAAAAGTTTATTGCGATGGGCTCACTAGAAATGGTTTTAAACTATGTAGATTTCCAATGATTTGAAAATTTTGGTTTATGGGCTCACATGGATTTTGAAATGTATATAAATTTACAAAGTTTCGAAAGTCCGAGTAGTGCTCCCTGGGTCAGGTCCAGCCGGGTCGGGTCAGGGGGTGTTACATGCCAAAAGTGATTAACATGATCTGCCTCAAGGTAATCGAATATGGGGGTACATGCTGGCAGTCTTGTGGTCAGCTTTGTGTTCATAAAAAAAAGAACAAGAAAGATATTTTTGGCATGACGATGAATGATCTGCACCAGATTTCTTGTTTTTCATTTGGTTTATTTAGTTATAACTATATGGTGATCCTGATATATGATAACTTCACACAACAGTTAACAAATTGCATAAAAAATAAATTATATTAGTATAGTCAATCTTGATATGCATAATAATAAATAAAATATATGACCAATGAATTAAAATCAAAATTATTAGATCCAGAACTTCAGGTTTTTACTGGATTGATTAAATATATAAATAATAAATTAAACGAATATTACTATATCTATAACTTCAAGTTACTGAACTCAAATCTCTGATATTTAAAGCTTCTGGCTCTTTTATTTATTTTGTAATCTTCAAGTTGCAATATAATAAATATAAGTAAAACTAAACTTATTTTATGATGTGAAAGATCCAACATAGTGGCAATCACAGAGCATACTAATAAGCTAGTCGTGCTGATAACGTGTTATAATATAAGGTAATAAAATAATTTTATTATGATATAAAATAATGAAGTAAGAGTGAAGGAGAAAAGAATTTAACATACCAAAAACGAGAGTTGGTTATCTCAAGAGTTTAGAGAAATTTTGCTCTATCATTTCAATAAGAATTGACTCATATTTATAGTCATTCTTGCCTCATCTACTTTAATTCACTCAACCAATAATTCAATAAGTTATTGGTTGATAATCATAGTGAAATCTACTATTTACAACATGATTAATATGGTGGACATCCACCATTTACAACACTTATTTAATTTTAAAAGCATTTTTTTAGTTTTTTTTTTTTTTGTTGTTTACTTATCATTTCATTAGAGTTTTTAGACTATTAAATGAAGTGTTTTACATCTACCTGAAGTGCTTTTTAATATTTTTTATAAAAAATATTAAAATATCTTATATAACCCTAATAAATTTTATAATTTCACAATATCCTTTTAAATTAAAAATCCTAATAACTTACTATTTCAACATATAAAGCACAACTTCTTCTTAAAGTGTTTTAAGTTTTTAAAAATTAACCTTTAACATGTGAGTTTCTTTCTATTATATATCTTTCTAATCATTATTATTTTATTTATCTATTTCAAATAAAATTGTTCATCTACATACATACAAGCATATTATATATATATATATATATATATATATATATATATATATAATGTTAAACAATAAAATTGTATGTATATGTCAGTACGTGTGAATATTTGTATAGTGTCATCGGCTTGTTTTTATTTATTTTTTTATTGTGCATGAATTTATGTGTGTATATTTTTATATGCTCTCCTGTGAGTTTTTTTTATTATGCATTGATTTTTTTTTCAATTTTCATGAGAACAATACCAATTATAAAAGTTTTAGTGTATTATTCAACATAATTTATTTTGCAATTGTTTTTTTAATTACAAAGAAAAATATTTTCTCATTTTTTTTTATGTTTCAAATTATTTTATATGTTCTTTTTCGTAGTTTTATCATTTAAAAAAGCTTTTAAAATTAACACAATCAAACAATCTACAGTTTAAAAAAAAAAATTTAGTTGACAACCAAACGGTCGACAGCTTTTCCTTAAAAACTCTACTCATAAAAGCTCTACTTCTAAAATAACTACTCCTAAAAGCTTTATTCGAAGAAACTCTTCCAGTCCTTCACCATCATCTTAACTTTTAAATTTTGTTGATTTTTTTTCTTTTTCATATTTTAACTTGATACAAAAGTATTCTTGTGAATTACTTTTTAATCGAGAAATAAAGTTTTATGAGAAGATCCAAAACCAGTAATAATCACCAAATTACCAAGAAAAGATGTGGCAATGGCAAGCTGTAATCATGACAGAAAATGTGACAAACCAGACCTTTCTAGCAGGATATTTGAACATGCCGGACTTTCATGGTTTTGCTGCTAAGCGTTTTAGAACAAAATGTGTTTACACAAAAAAATAGTGAGGGTAATATCAATTAGTACATGAACATTTTCATTAACGACGTGAGACTTGGAATGGATCACGGCTAATGAAACATACACCGTACATTTCAGAAACTGTCTACAGATCGGTCATAAACCTCAAGAAAGAAACCTCAATCATCTGCATTCCATTGCACAGCCAAACCTCAGCTTCCAGCAGTAACAATAGCACCAAATTGCCAAAACACCAAACCAGAACATAGTTTGGCCACAGCAGATAAAAAGGTCACATTGTAAACTTGACTGCAGATAGTGAGAGTAACCACAGCAAGCAAATCCACTGTATAACAACACCAGACAGATTCAACCAATAAAGTACAACTAATGGAAAAGCTAACTGTACCAAAAAAGAAGAAAGTTTCCATGAATAACTCAAAACAATGAACCATAGCGGCCATAAAACGTACTTGAGAAGAGTTTCTTCTGAGTTTTCAGAGACTGAAAAGCACTCATCAAATAAAATCATGAATTGGTTCCAAGAACAGTGCGGTGCGGTCTGTTCCTAAACGTGTTTTTCCTTTTGCCAATCTCCATGTAACTTCGGTCTGTTCCTAAATATGTTTCTCCTTTTGCCAATTTCCATGTAAATTTGAAACGGGGAACTACACACAGCCATGAAGCCATAAAAGATTAAACAAGAGTGACAAGCTGATAATATTTATGACGGTAAAAAAAAAAAAAAAGGATGGAAGAATACAACTTTGCAGTAAGTACACAGTTGAGAATAATAAACTAGTGATTTGTTTAAACGAGTTATTGATTTATTTCTAGACATCTACTGTTTACCAAGCTCTTAAACTGAGGACCCGTACCAGACCCTCTAATCTAGGATAGTCAATGAAACCTCCTATCACCACCGGGAGAATTTCTTGATTAAAAGGAATTTCTGCATCAAGATCATCTTCATGTATTTCAATGACCATATAATATTCTTTAAGAATCAAATGAAAAAAGATGCAATCAGTTAAAATATTAAACTTACTTATCCAATGGAGAAAAAAAATGTGACCACTAAAAGATGGAAACAACAAAGACACCATGTACAATCAATAATCTCAATCAGAGCTGGAAGTTAGCCTCTATAGATCTACTTTCTTGGAAGCTTCATATAACGGCAAAGCAAAAAGGCTTCTTGATTTGGCTAAGACATTGTCCATCAACACCTTAGCTACTTCATGTCTATTACATGGAAAATTTTCAAAATCCAACCAAGCTTTAACAAAGACAATTACAGTGCAGTGATTTACCATTAAATTAAGAGAACTAGTTATGTAAAGTTTAGCATATAAGCGATATGAATTTATAACATCACACATTTGAGAAAAGCAACAGAATATTGGTAAATATCACTCTAGATTTGAGAAATCTGTAGAACAGAAGGCTGAGACCTTGGAAGTAGAGGCATGGCAAGCTTTTGCACCTTTTTCTGTCAGAATATATCAATCTATACCATCCAAGCAGCTCAAGTTTACGGGATGAAAATTCACGGGACAAGCAGGGTCAGCACACAAGGGATCAGTAGAGGCAGTGCTCAGATTTTTCTGACTGTTGCCAAAATGTTGAAAAAGATAACATTAGAACAAAACAAAACAAAACAATGAAAAAAAACATTTGTGGTATCTCTAGAATACATTTTGAACTTTAAATTATCTCAAACTTACAAACAATTTGTTTAAAACTTTAAATACATAACAATAGTATGAATTACTCACAGTTGCTTGAATTACTTATCCTGCATATTTTGCTCATGATATGAAAGATAAATTTCACAAAGAGCTGATAGATGAAGCACAAGAAGTCCCAGCAGCCCAAAAACACAGAGTCCGCCAAAGAAACAGACAAGGAAACTCCAACCGTAGCAGTCCAATAAACCAACTCCCCTAAGCAAAGTATGATGAAGAAGAGAGACTTTGTTGTTGATAAATGTGCTGATTTACTTTTTGGATGAGGTTCCTTTTTCTCCTCACGAGATCTGTAATCACTTCCTCTTGCACTTGTGTCAGCCTCAAGAGAAATGCTGGGTTGGGTTATGTTGGGCTCTGCACATAATGCGCCAAGTCTGCAAAAGAGACAAAACAACGAATATAGTGATCATTACTTACATAAATGAATATGTTTTTTTGTTGACATAAAAAGAATCCTAAGAGATGAATTTACATTGGATACAACTAATAAAACAACTTTTGATTGAGCAGAAGTGGATTACTTACAGAATTGTACATAATAAATGTTTTCTCTTACATGGCCACATGATTTTCAGAGTATAAATGAGCAATATTTGTTGGCGTAATTTATGTCTACCACATGATTTTCAGATTTGACATAACAAAGTTATTGCAATATTTTCCATAATACACTTGGAGTTGCTAGAATTACTTACCCTGTAGATTTTGCTTCAATGCAAATTCTCTTCAGGTTTGGTTCCACTCCCTCATGATCATAAGATTTGTGCCTTCCACTTTCACTAGTTCCCATGAAATATTGATCGGTGGCGCCGAATCCGTCAATGGAAATGTTGGGCTCTGTATACATTGGATGTACCCCACAACAGTTCACTTTGCATTTAGGGCCATACCAAGATGCAGGGCCGGCCCTGGGCCGGGGCGCAAGGGGCGACGGCTCAGGACCTCAAGCCCGGAGGGCCCAATATTTTATAATTTTATCATACATATAAAACTAAAATACAGTGTTATATAGAGCCCATATTAATTCTTTGTAACAACAGCCCTTATAGCTCAATGGTAGACTTAGTCTTGTAACTTTGAGGTTTCTAGTTCGATCCTGCATGGGGATAAATTTAATAGAATTTTTTTAATAAAAATTAGTTAGGCCCTATCATATACGCAACCTAATTCTAGTACAGTTGCTGCAACCATTAGCCACTGTAATAGTGGTTACAGTCCCTTTCGCCAAGCCCAACGGTGCAGCCCTCCCCATAAGCAGCGGTAATAGTGGTATAATGTATAATAATAAAATACCATTCCTTACAGGACTATATAAGACTCATATTAATTTGGGGGGTGGTTTTATTCTATAAAGGAACAAATTTTTTAATAAAAATTAGTTAGGGCCCCATACAACTTTAATAGTAATTTTTTAATAAAAATTAGTCATGACCGCCCCGGGCCTCCAAAAGCTCAGGACCGGCCCTGCCAAGATGGAATACTGAACTGGAATGAATAAGTTGTATAGTCATTCATAAATAGCTTAACGTGGTCTGAACAGTCATGATAAAATAACACGATATGATCCAAGTCAATGAATAGTTTTTCTGCAACGTCTTGCATACTATCAATGGTCAAATCGCCTTCAAATATAATGGACGGAAACAAAAGATCGCCATGTTTGGTTTCACAACAGCACCTATAGCTGACTTCAACAGTAAATCCGTTATCAATACAAAGTTCATCAAACACAAGAACAGCGCATAAAGCAAATCCCACGAGCTTACGATTGCCCAAGCTATCCACAGGCAATTGAATATTTACAGAAGAACCAAGACTTTGATAGCGGAACCAGCTGGGATTGTCACTTCCAGGAAAACAAATGCTGAAATCAAATTTTTGTTCACATCCCTGTAACAAGTAAATCATGATTGTTCCTAATGAGTGAGAGAGAGAGAGTAGAGTAAGAGAGAAATGACCTTTTAATGACAAATTACAGAGGAGTGGAGTAAGAGATAGATACCTTTACACGCTGAATTTTTAGTAGTGACTCTTTGAAAGCATTGCTGCATACTTTCTTATCAAGCTTCATGCAATTGATAAATGAATATTCTAATCGCTTTCCATGAGATCTACATTCAATTACTGATTCTGCAAAATGGTATGCTTCAGTTAATAATTGGAGCTGCTTGCAATCCCCTGCTTCCAACCGTGACAGACCCAATGGAAGCTCTCGTAATGATTGAAGCATATTACATTTGTTTAAACAAAGCCACCTCAACTTAGAAAGTTGCTTGATGCTTTTGGGTAGACTTTCAAAATCATTTCCACTTAGATGCAATTCTTGCAATGAGGATAAACGACCAATGTCTTCAGGGATTTTCGTCAGATTACAGTCCTCTAGATATAGTTCTCTTAAAGAACGTAACAAACCTAACATAGGAGGCAATGTTAAGCTTCTACATCCACGACAATCCAATCCTTTAAGTTCCTCCAAAGATGTGAAAGACGATGGTAGTTGATCTATGGCAATTCTGGCTGCTTTGAGATGCTGCAAAGATTTTAAGTTCCCAAAGTTCCATGGCAATTTGTCTAGCTTTGGACAAAAAGAAACTTCGAGATCGTATAGAGATCTCAAATTACAAATGCTACTTGGAAGCCTCTCAAGATTCTTACAGTCGTACAAGTCTAATATCAAAAGCCCATTCAGATTTTCAATCGAAAGTGGTGGATCATGAATTGCCATTCCAGATAGAGAAAGTTCTACCAGACTTTCCATAATCTCCGAGATTTCTGGGAAAGTCTCAAGGTTGGAGCAATCCTCAAAAGATAGTCTTGGTAGTGATTTCAATTTACAAATGTTGGGTGAAACATGCTTGAGCCTTTTACAATTTGAAAAATTTAAAAATGTGAGATTCGTTAGACTCCCAATTGCTGAGGGAACTTCTTCTATTGCAGTCCCCCTTAAATCTAATTCTCTAAGGTTTGTTAGACTCTCAATTGATGAGGGAACTTCTTTTATTGCAGTCTCATTCAAATACAATTTTGTAAGCTTCGTGAGACTCCCAATTGATGAGGGAATTTCTTTTATTGCAGTCCCATTCAAATACAAATTTGAAAGCTTCGTGAGACTCTCAATTGATGAGGGAACTTCTTCTATTGTTGTCCATCTCAAATCTATCGTCTCTATATTCTCTGCAATCTCTGGAAAGCTCTTGAACTTTTCACAAGAAAAAAGAGACATATAACGAAGGTTGTTGAGACGTTGGAAAGGTGAGCCACTGTCAAGCATGCTTTTGCAATTATCGAGATTTATATACTCCAAACATGGGGCATTTGAGAACTCTGGGATCCTAGTCAGATGCCGAGAATTAAAAAGTTTAATCCTTTTTAATTTTGGGGCATCCTGTAACAAAAAAAATAGTAAATGTGACAAAAATAAGTAATTAATTGTCTATGAACAAAACATACTAATTATATTTAAAGAATGAAATTTAAATGAAAATTATACCATTTTTCCTTCCCAAAGTTGTTCAAGATTGCTATTACTAAGTTCAAGTTCAACAAGATTCTCTGGAATAAAACTCGATGGCAGAGCTTTAGAAGGATATCCGTCCCAACAAAGATACCTCAGTTCATCAGGAAGGTAACTTGGGTCACACAATTTAGAAGTTTAGAGGTATGTTCAGTTGCATTGTAGAATTTTAGAAATCTAAGGTTCCACATTTTCTCAAAGACTTGAGGATTCACTTGTATATTCTTCATTTTGGATATATCCAAACATATGCCTTTAACCATTTCAGAGCCCTTACAACAAAAAAAGAATTAAGTTAAAAATAGCAGTAAAGCATAAAAAGACAAACCTTTTAAGAATTTTTATAGATTTTTTTTTATTCATCGTATAACTTCTTAGGAACATCTAAAAGAATAAATAAAACAAGATTTCAGCTTGTAAAATGTAAGATGTAAAGAATAGGTTATGCAATAAGACACTAATAAAGCTTCCTCAAATGAATAGATAACTATTTAATTAATTAGGGGGTATCTAATATAATAAATGAAACAGAATTTATTAAGCACTTACCATATTTCTCCGGAGTACAAGACAAACATCCTCGTGATTGTGCAACCTACTACGTTTTCCTGGATTATGCAATGACTCTTGACAAACAAGTTCATGACCCATTTCTTGCAATAAATCATGCATATTGATTATGCCGTCTGATATCGTTATGAGACATTTGTCAACAAGGGAACTAAGTCCCATTTGTGCAGCAAAGTAACAGCCATCTAGTTTCGTTGTGACAAAATCTTTACCTTGTCCTTTAAAAAAACAAGCAATGTCAAGAAATATATCCTTCTCTTCTTTGTCCAATCCATCATAACTGATTTTTAATATATTAAGAATTTTAGGATCCAAAATCTTATTTAACTTATTTAATGCACTTTTCCAATCTTCTGGGGTCTTGAGGTGCTGGGAGGAGGAACCCACCACTTTAAGAGCTAAAGGATTGCCTTTAGCATAATTTACTACCTTGTCAATGAACACCATAAGCTCATTACGAGGATTGTCTAGCTTGAAGGCATGCTTACAAAAGTGCTGATGAGCTTCATGATTGTCGAATGCCTCAACCTCATATATCTTGTTCACCCCATAATCATAAAGCACATGTTCTCTCTCTAGTTGTTATAATGATTCTACTTCTTGGACCAAATCCGTCAAGCCCTTATGTCAAAGTTTCTAATTGTTTCAAAGTATTCACATCATCTAAAACAATCAGAACTTTTATGCATTTGAGCTTGTCTCTGCTATATTGTGATATGCTTAGTGTGCCGAAGTCCACATAATTTTCCTCCAAAATTTTAGAAAGAACTTTTTTTTGAAGACGATGCAATCCATTAGGTCTTTTTGATTCCTCCCTAACATTTGCGATGAAATGGCGACAATCAAATTCACTACAAATCTGGTTGAACACAGCATCGGCAATGGTTGTTTTTCCTATACCGCCCATGCCCCAAATTCCAACAATCTCAAAATTAGACTTCCCAATGCACAATAATGATTTAACTCGCTCAACGCGTAAATTTATTCCAATTAGGCCTTTTGAATCGTTTGATGATGGCGATATATCTTTTAATTTCTTCAAGACATCTTTGATGATTTCATCTACAAGTTTGGATTCAGGCCTGCCAAATGTGAATAACAAGCCATTACTAGTGAGATGAAAAGAATCGCAAATGAAAAATATAACAAGCTAAATTTTGAGAGAGAGCAATAGATGCTTTTGCGTTTTGCATAGTAAATGTATAAAATGAATAGTAGTTGAGATGGGATACTTAATTAAATGATAATTAACAAATAGAAATCAATTAATTATAAACAAAATTAAATCTTGAAATTTATAATAAATGGATATAAAACCAGAGTTAGAATTACTACCTTATACTTGAGGAATCAAATCCAGCTAGATTGGAAGCTTCAGTCAAGGCAGCTCTCCATTTCTGCTTCTCATCTTCAGATACCTTTCCATGGTTCTTGACAAAAGCATCTTCAAAACTCCCTTCTTGTTTACGTACATGGGAGGGATCTACCTGGTAGAAGACAGGTATAACAATTTGCCCATTTGTTTTCTTGCATTCAAGAATCTTTACAAGTTCACGCAAGCACCATTTGGACGAAGCATACTCTTTCGAGAAAATGACAATCGAGATCCTTTAATCTTCAATTGCTTTTGAAAGAGCAGGCCAGATTTCATAGCCTCTGTTAAGTTTGTCATCAACGAAGAAGTCAATTTTTTTGCTAGACAGATCTTCACAGAAATGACTTCTGAAACTGTCACGAATATCTTCACCTCTGAAGCTGACAAAGAGATCATACTTTCCTCCATGGGTGGCAGTAGTGGAAGAAGAAGAAGAACAAGTTGATGATGAAGCGCCCATTGATGATGGATGAAGCAAAGTTACAGAGCACACAGAACAAGAGATTTGTTTTTGCTTTTTGCTTTTGTTTTTTGAATGAAGAGAAGCTAAAAGGAGAGTGATGAGAGAATATTTAATTTAATTTACTGTTGTAAATGGTGGATGTCCACCATATTAATCATATTGTAAACATTGAATTCCACCATAATTATCAACCAATAACTTATTGAATTATTGGTTGAGTGGATTAAAGTAGGTGAGGCAAGAATGACTATAAATATGAGTCAATTCTTATTAAAATAAAAGAGAACAAAATTTCTCTAAAATAAGAACTTGTTTTGTAGTGCTTTCATTTCTAGATTTTGGTATGTTAAATCTTTTTCTCCTTCCCTCTTACTTCATTACTTTATATTATAATAAAATCATTCTATTACCTTATATTATAACACGTTATCAGCACGACTAGCTTATTAGTATACTCTGTGACTGCCACTCTGTTAGATCTTTCACATTAGAAAATAAGTTTAGTTTTACTTATATTTATTATATTGAAACATGAAGATTACAAAATAAATAAAAGAGTTAGAAACTATAAATATCATAAACTTTAATCCAATAAGAAGTTCTGGACATAATATTATTATTATTATTTTTAATTTAATGTTTATATATATACAATTTATTTATTGCTATGTATCTCCAGTCGGCTATGCCGACCATGTTTATATTTATGCAATTTATTTATGGTTATGCATCTCAAGTCGGCTATGCCGACCACGTTTATATTTATACAATTTATTTATTGTTATGCATCTCAAGTCGCCTATGCCGATCATGTTTATATTTATGCAATTTATTTATTGTTATGCATCTTAAGTCGACTATGCCGACCATATTTATTATTTATGCAATTTATTTATTACGCATTTTAAAGTTGGCTATGCCAACAATATATACTATTTATGCATATTTATTTATTATTATGCATATAAAGTTGGCTATGTCGACATAATTATTATTATTTTTATTATTATACAATTTATTTACTGTTGTGTATCTTATGTTGAATATGCTGACACTATATTTATGCATTTTCATTTATTATTATGAATTTTATTGCCTTTCAATTTTAATTAAATTGTGCATATATATATATTTGAAATATATATGGTAAAAATTTAAAATTTGTTGCAGCAGACCAAAAGTTCTGATTCTATATATGAATTTCAAACTAGAAGTTTTGATTAACTTATGATTATATATATATATATATATATATATATATATATATATTTAGTCCAGCGGTTCTGGATCATTTTTGATCCTATCTGAGATTTTTAGATCCAGAAGATTTAAATGTAATAAATTTTACGGATTAAGATTTGATGGACTTTACATTTTTGGGTACAATTATATGATGTTGAATTACATCTAAAATCTGAAGATCAAGTATATTATTATTATAGAATCAGAAGTTATGTGGCAAAAATTAAAGACAAATATTACCAAGAAGAAATGATTATTTCTACTGCTCGACCATTCTGTAATATTCCCAGAAGTGAATGCTAAATACCTATAAAAATTTTAGACATGTCTATAGTCAAGGTCGTGGGCATGGATATGGTGGTTATTAATTCTCAAAACACCATAATGTTAAAAAGATTCTCTAAAAGTGGAATGTCTATAAAGTCAATAAAATAATGGCAAAAGTTTATAAACCCGTAAAATAATAAAGACGTTTGTTTTAAATATAACGAAGGGATCGTACTTGTTGTACACCCAAATACTTGATAAAGATTTATTTATTATGTTTTTACTTACTAAGTATTTCTTCTATCTTCATACACTTTTGCTTTATATTGATATAATATATTTACTCAAAACTAATTATTATTATTGTTTTGTATGAATAAAAGCTGCTGAAAAATGTCAAACCTTAAGAACCTGCAGTTCTTTGCCCTAGATATTTCTAGAAACAATTACCTTTCCTGGATTTTGGATGCTGAAATGCATTTACAAGCCATGAATTTGCAAGACACGGTTATGGAAGAAAATGAGACATCCCTGCAGGATAAGGCCAAGGATATAATCTTTCTTAGACATCATCTACATGAGAATCTAAAAGTCCAATATCTCATAGTAAAAGATCCATTAATATTGTGGAAAAATTTAAAAGATCGATATGATCATCAAAGGGATGTCCATGCTAACTAAAATATGTCAATCATCGATTTGTTTTGTGTATGCGTTTTTGTTCTATGTTTTTGTTTTGTTTTTATCCTTTCTTTTTCTCTGCAATCAAGTATGATGTATCTTTTGTGCCTCTATTTTCGTTAATCACTAATATATATTTTTGTTTAATGAAATAAAGGATATGGATAGGCCATCTGTTTCCAGTGGAGAAGATAAAAGTATATGTTTGATTGATAGTGCAACAACACATACTATTCTTCGTGATAAGAAGTATTTCTCAAAATTGATATCACTTAAAGCTGAGGTGAATACTATATCAGGTCCTGCAGAGCTAATTAAGGGCTCTGGAAGAGCCACAATTTTATTAGAAAATGGAACAAAAATATGTATCCATGATGCTTTATATTCAAGCAGTTCTCAAATAAATTTACTTAACTTTAAAGATATTCGTTGTAATGGATATCATATTGAAACAATAAATGAAAATAATATAGAATATCTCTATATTACTTCTGTTGTTTCAGGACAAAAATTAATTTTGGAAAAGATTCGTACTTTCTCATCTGGATTATACTATACGATAATCAAATCAATTGAGGCTTATGCAGTTATGAACCAGAAGTTCTCCAATCCAAAAATATTCATGCTTTGGCATGATAGCTTAGGTCACCCGGGATCTACAATGATGCGTAGAATCATTGAAAATTCTCATGGACATCCATTAAAGAACCAGAAGATTCAGTTGTTACATGAGAGCATATGTATTGCATGTTCACAAGGAAAATTAGTAACTAAACCATCTTATCCTAAAGTTGGTTTTGAATCCCATCATTCCTACAAAGAATTCAGGGGAATATATGTGGACCTATTCACCCATCTAGTGGACCATTTCGCTATTTTATGGTTCTAATTGATGCATCTGCAAGATGATCACATGTTTGTTTATTGTCTACTCGTAATGTTGCTTTTACCAGATTACTTGCACAGGTTATTAGGCTTCGAGCACATTTTCCAAATTATCTAATAAAATCAATACGCCTTGATAATGCTGGTGAGTTTACATCCAAAACTTTTTATGAGTATTGCAAAGCAGTGGGGATTGATGTTGAATATCCAGTCCCACATGTGCACACCCATAACGGATTAGCAGAATCATTTATCAAACGCCTATAGGTAATTGCGAGAACTTTATTATTAAGAATACAATTACCAAATTCTGTATGGGGACATGCTATTTTACATGCTGCTGTATTAATTCGTCTTCGACCTACTGTTTATCACCAGTATTCACCATTACAACTTGTGTTTGGCCATCAACCTAATATATCTCATTTACTTACTTTTGGTTGCGGTGTATATGTCCCAATTGCCCCAACTCAAAGAACTAAAATGGGACCCCAAAGACATTTAGGGATATATATTGGTTTTGATTCACCGTCAATTATTAGATATTTGGAACCTTTGACGAGTGATCTTTTTACCACACTATTTGCGGATTGTCATTTTGATGAGATAAATTTTCCATCTTTCGGGGAAAGAAAAACTTCTCCTTAAGAGAAGCGAGAATTTTCTTGGAAGGTTCCAAGTTTGATCCATTTAGATCCATACACATCTCAGTGTGAGAATGACGTGCAAAAGATAATGCATCTTCAAACAATTGCTAATCAGTTACCAGATGCATTTATAGATGCTAATAGGGTAACAAAGTCATATATACTAGATGCTAATATACCAGCCCGGGTGATTGTTCCTGAAGAACAATGTAAACAATTAGCAGCAACTGAATCATCTGTTGCACGACAGAAGTGTGGTAAACCACTTCGATCAAAAGATACAGTTCCCCGGAAGAGGAAAGTAAATTATCAAGATTTTGATAAAACTCGAGTTACAAATAAATCCACTTTCTCTGAATCAACTCCAGTAGAGTTAAATGTTCCTGAAGCGACAGAAGCCCCTGTAGTGGCAGAAGCCTCTGAAGTGGCAGAAGCCCCTGAAGTGGCAGAAATCCTAGAAGAGAGACAAGAAAATGAAAATGAAGAAATATCCATAAATTATGCAAGAGAAATGTGGAATCGTGAAGAAACAATCATCGATGATATATTTTCTTACACAGTAGCTACTGAAATTATTAATGATAATTATGAACCTCATGGTATCGATGATATATTTGGACCTGTAGTCCAGACACCTGAAGATGTCAAACCCGTCGGATATAAATGGGTTTTTGTACGAAAACGAAATGAGAAAAATGAAGTCATGAGATATAAGGCACGACTCGTAGCACAAGGTTTCTCGCAGAGACCTGGTATTGATTTTGATGAAACGTATTCACCAGTGATGGATACAATCACATTTTGATTTTTATTAAGTATGGCTGTTTCAGAAAAGCTTGAAATTCATCTAATGGACGTAGTGACTGCTTATTTATATGGGTCACTCGATTCAGATATCTATATGAAAATTCCTGAAGGATTTAAAATGCCAGAAGCATAAAAATCGAGATCTCGTAATTTATATTCGATAGAGTTGCAAAGATCCCTGTATGGATTAAAACAATCTGGTCGGACGTGGTATAACCGTCTTAGTCAATATCTGATCAAGGAAGGGTATATTAATGATCTAGTATGTCCATGTGTTTTTATAAAGAAATCTGAATCTGGATTTGCTATTGTAGCAGTTTATGTTGATGATATGAATTTAATTGGAACTCCTGAAGAGCTTCTGAAAACTGTTAAATATTTAAAAAGGGAATTTGAAATGAAAGACTTGGGCAAAACAAAGTATTGTCTCGGCCTGGAGATCGAGCATACACCAAATGGAATACTTGTTCATCAATCGGCATATGTTGAAAAGATTCTGAATAGATTTAATATGGACAATGTTCATCCATTAAGTACTCCTATGGTTGTTAGATCTCTTGATCCTAAAAAGGATCCATTCCGGCCTAAAGAAGATGATGAAAAGATACTTGGTCCCGAAGTACCATATCTAAATGCAATTGGTGCTCTATTATATCTTGCACAATGTACTAGACCTGATATTGCATTTGCGTAAATTTATTGGCAAGATTCAATTCAGCACCAACTCGAAGACATTGGAATGGAATCAAACATATTTTTCGTTACCTTCGTGGTACAAAAGACTTGGGATTATTTTATGTGTCTAACAATTTTTCAGGTTTAATTGGTTATGCTGATGCTGGATATTTATCTGATCCCCATAAAGCTCGTTCACAAACGGGATATGTTTTTATCTATAATGGCACAGCAATCTCCTGGCGATCCATAAAGCAGAGTCTTGTTGCTACATCCTCCAATCATTCGGAAATCCTTGCATTTCATGAAACAAGTTGAGAATGTGTTTGGCTAAATTCTATTATTCATCATATTCGAAGTACATGCAGATTTTCATCATCCAAAGAAATGCAGACACCAATATTTGAAGATAATACAGCTTGTATTGCTCAGATAATAGGAGGATATATCAAAGGGGATAGAACTAAGCATATTTCTCTAAAATTCTTCTATACTCATGAACTTCAATAAAGTCGACAGATTGATGTAAAACAGATACGGTCTACAGATAATCTTGCAAATCTGTTTACTAAATCATTACCGACGTCAACATTTGAGAAATTAGTATATAGCATTGGCATGCGTCGGTTTTGTAAACTACATAATTAATTTTTATCAGGGGAGCATACAATCAGAAGGAGTAGATTTTTGAAGATAACAATACATGTGTACTGCACTCTTTTTCCCTTCGACTGGATTTTGTCCCACTGGGTTTTACCGGCAAGGTTTTTAATGAGGCAGTTTGAACACATCAAATACAATTTATAATCCAGAAGATCATTGTATTATTTACTAACATATTTACTTTAAAATGGTGTACATCCAAGGGGGAGTGTTGTAAATGGTGATTTCTAATTTTTTAAAAATCCATCAACTTAGTCATTCTATCAGTGAACAGTTAGTCAAATTTAATTTATTATATTATATTTGAAAGAAAAATAATTTATTTATTATATTTTTATTTTTTTTAGAGATAAATGATAAGGATGATAATAATATGAGGTTTTTTTTTTATTTATTTAATGGTTTATTATTATTATTATTTAAATATTTTAAAGGTATGATAGTTATTTATAATTTTTATTATGGGTATAGTAGTCTTTTCACATTTTTGCCCAATAAACTTAATGCTTTTTATATTTTTACCTAATAAAATTAACACACACATTTAGTTTTTTAATTGTATCTATAAGGTAGAAAATAAGAAACATTTAAGTAGTAGAGGTAAATTTTTTTTTTTTTAAATCTCGAACAAATAATAATATTTCTTATTAGATTAATCGTAAATTACTATTTTTTTTTGTGAAGGGGGTTACAATTAGAAGATTAATAATCTGTTGGAACCTGTCAAGATCAATCACTAAACGTGTGGTCCAGATATCTACTCCCATAACGGTAGACATCTACTATTATAATAAAGGAAAAAAAACTACCCACACATGTTGGTAAATGTACATAGTGAGAATTGAACCCCTACCCCTGAGATGAGAGAAAGATACGCTAACCACTTGAGCTATGAGTGGATGTGCAGTTAATTACTATTTTTATCTCTAAAAGATTGACAATTAAGTTAATTTTTTTTTTTTACGGTATGAGGAAAAATGATGAATATTTTAAAAAGTAGAAGTAAATAAAAGTGAATATTTTTAAGGTACGAAGAAAAATAATAAATATTGAAAAAAAGCGATGGAAAAAAAATAATAATATCCTTAAGGCCTGTTTGGTAGGGCTTTTACTTTAATCTTTTTGAGTTTTTGGATTCTCTTTCTGTAAAAGTAATATATTTTAAGTTTTTCTGGAAGAATTTTTAAAGTTTAAAAACTCTTTTATAGAACATCCAAACATTTTTAAAAAAGTTTTTGGACCCAATAATTTAAAAGTAAACTTTTAAAAATGGGTGAATTGTACTAAGGTACCCTGAGTTTATCTTTAATTACACGTATAATGTCAGTTTATCGTTTATTATACTCAAGTACCTTACTTTCAGTTGACCAAGTTAAAATTAACGATTGACTTAACGGTTCAAGGGCAAATTGGTCTTTTTTGTGTAAATTCTTTTTTAAAAAAATCATCTAACCAATAAGGACACGCCACGTCATTTTTTAATTAATTTAAAAACTTAATAATATTTTTAAAATAAAACAATATATATATTAAAAACATTTTAAAAATGAAAGAGATCTTTTTTCCAGATCTCTTCCTTTGCATTAAAAAAAATTAAAAATATTTTTTAAATGGAAGAGATCTGGGTTTTTTCCCGATCTCTTCCTTTATCATTTCAAAAAAAAAAAATTTAAAAATATTGTTTAAATGAAAGAGATCTGAAAATTTTTTTCCAGATCTCTTCCTTCACATAAAAAAAAAATTAAAAAATTTCTCAACTCCATTGCAGATGCAGCTTCTCCATCTGCGATGGAGATGGTTCTCCTTCACGCAGATGGAGAAGCTCCATCTGCGCGATGGAGTGGCTTCGCCGCCGGACTGAGCGAGCTCCATCTGCGCGAAGGAGCTACTCCGTCGCCGGACGGAGCGAGCTCCATTTGCGCGATGGAGCGGATCCATCCCCACACGGAGCTAGGTCCATTGCGTAGATGGAGCTTGCTCCGTCGTAGTTGCAAGTGGAGCAGATTTGTGCTCCACCGAAAATCCTTTTTTTTTTTTTTTTTTTTTTGTGATGTGGTTTTTAGTTTTGAATGTGATTGCGGAAGATAAATGGATAGTGGTAAGGATATGGTTGATGGATTGATTTTGGAAAATGGATGGAAAATATTGGAGATGGTGGTTGAATGAGAAAGATGGTGATGGTGGAGATGGTGAAATGATTATTATTTTTAAATA
The DNA here is from genome assembly GCA_003430845.1 of Xanthoceras sorbifolium. NCBI lineage: Eukaryota > Viridiplantae > Streptophyta > Magnoliopsida > Sapindales > Sapindaceae > Xanthoceras > Xanthoceras sorbifolium. Next base: position 2,960,556 of record CM010617.1, read on the forward strand.
TTTTATTTTTTAATATTATTTTTTAATATTTATTAATAAGGACAGTTATGTTATTTTGTAAAAAAAATTAGTCAACCGTTAATTTTAACTTGGTCAACTAAAATAAAATATTTAAATATAATAAATAGTAAATTATTATTATATACATAAATAAGAATAAACTTAAAGTATTTTAGTGCAATCTACCCTTTAAAAATCCAGTTTCACGGATGCTTAATTTAATATCCCCATTTCGAAGAACCTAAATCATAGCATTATTAAACTTTATATTTCCAAGGAAACGAGGAAGAAAGAGGAAAAAGACAAAGTTGGGCGGTGCAGACAAAGTTCAATGACATTTTCAAAGTTTGTTTAATAAACCCAATAATTTATGAATTTAGATATGATTGACATGACATCGAAAAAATAAAAAGGATGATAGATGGGGTAAGATCCATGGTACGCAAAAAAATAAAATAAATAAATATACAAAATATTAGGTGTAGTCATGCGTAAAAATAAATTAAACAATACTGAATATATATATATATATTAAATTACACTCCAAAATTAAATTATAAAAATTTATATATAAATTTTTTATTATTAAATTTAATTATTAAAAAAATAGAAAAAGAAGAAACAAATTGATAGTGAATTTATTATAAATTGCAAACTAGAAAACGTTGAATTTACTTTTTAATGATTAAAATTAACGTTAGAAGAATTCATTATGAATTTTTCTAAATTTTAATTTTAAATATAATTTAATAAATCTCATATGATTTAAATATTATTTATTTATAAAATTATTATTACAAAGAAATGACTGAGAAAAAAAAAAGAAAAAAAAGAACCTGATGTTAAGAAAATGTATTTGCCTTCCTAATTTATGACGCGCTATTATATTATATTTTAACATATGTATCTCTTATTTTATTTATATTTTTAAAATATTTTTTATTTTCTCTTATAGTTAGAAAAATTAAAATATATGTTTTAATATATGTGTGTTAATTTTATTGAATAAAAATAAAAATCTAGTATACCCTTAATGAAAACTATAAATAATTGTTATACCTTCAAAATATTTAAATAATAATAATAAACCATTAAAATTATTAATAAAAACAAAAACTTTATAGTGCCTCAAATTAAAAAAAAAAATTGGAAATATAAAAAATAAAATATTTTTATCTTCTTATTCATCATAAAAAATATTACATAAATAAATTAACAATAAACAAAATCATTTCTCTCTCTTTCTCTATCATCTTCACTATCCATTCTTAACACCAAATCCTAACTCATTTATCCATCATTATCACTATTTATCCCCAACACTAACCCAATTATCATAATTGGAGGAAAAATAATTTATTTATTATATATTTATATATTTTTTAGAGATGGATGATGAGGAATTGAGGATGATAATAAATGAGATTTTTTATATTTTATTTAATAATTTATTATTATTATTTAAATATTTTAAGGGTATGATAGTTATATATAATTTTTATTAAAGGTATAGTAAGCTTTTTATATTTTTATTCAATAATATATATATATATTAAAGTATATATTTTAGTTTTTTACTGTATCTATAAGGTAGAAAATAAGAAACATTGTAAATATTTTTTTTTAAATATTGGACAAATAGTAATATTCCTTATTAGATTAATAATTAATTATTATTTTTTTTAAGGAGGTTACAATTATAAGATTAACTGTATATCCACTTAAACTATGAGTAGATGTACAGTTAATTATTATTTTTATCTCTAAAAATTTGACAGTTAAGTTAATTTTTTTAATAGTATGAGGAAAAATAATAAATATTTTAAAAAGAAAAAATAGATACAGTGAATATTTTTAAGGTACGAAGAAAAATGATAAATATTAAAAAATAATGGAAAAAAATAATAATATCTTTAAAATCTATTTGGTATGACTTTTACTTTGATCTTTTGACTTTTTAAATTCTTTTACTGTAAAAATTATATATTTTAATTTTATTTAAGAGAGTTTTTAAAATTTAAAATTTTTTTTGTAAAACATGCTCAAAAAATCCAAAGCAATTTTTAAAAGCCCGCCCTTAGTTTAATATCCCCATTTCGGAGAACCTATGAAATAATGATTGTGACTCATAGCATTATTAAACTTTATCTTTCCATAAGGAAACGAGGAAGAAAGAGGAAAAAGGCAAAGTTAGGCGTGCAGAAAAATTCAATCTTCAGTAACATTTTCAGCTTTCGTTTAATAACATTCCATTACCCAATAATTTATGATTTTAAATTAAATTAGCATGACATCGAGAAAATAAAAAGAATGATGGAGGGGTAAGATCCATGATACATAAAAAAAAAATTGAATATACAAAATGTTAGGTGTAGTCATGCGTGAAAATAGAATAAACAATACTGAATCTATATATTAAATTACATTCCAAAATTAAATTGTAGAAACTCATATATAAGTCTTTTATAGTTAAGTTTAATCATTAAAAAAAATTAATGAAGAATAAAAAAATTCATAGTGAATTTATTATGAATTGTAAATTAGGAAAAGTTAGAATCTACCTTTT